>JAJPUD010013830.1:0-42771 GCA_023553655.1 Myrmecobius fasciatus | reverse complement strand
TCCTTCCTTCCTTCCTTCCTTCCTTCCTTCCTTCCTTCCTTCCTTCCCTCCTTCCTTCCTTCCTTCCTTCCTTCCTTCCTTCCTTCCTTCTTTCCTTCTTTCCTTCTTTCCTTCTTTCCTTCTTCCTTCCTTCCTTCCTTCCTTCCTTCCTTCCTTCCTTCCTTCCTTCCTTCCTTCCTTCCTTCCTTCCTTCCTTCCTTCCTTCCTTTCCATTTAATGTTATATGATTAGCATGGAGATTATAATGAGATTATTATCATTCTTGATTCGCCCCTCTGTTTCCATTGCTGTAGCTGGTATTTCTGTTTGTTTGTTTTGCTGTTGCTGTTAACAGCTGCTTCACACTTGTTCTTGAATTAAGTTTGGGAATACAGTGACAAGTGAATGATCAAATTTATCAAATCATTTAGATTTCTTTCTTTTAGGAATTATCCAGCCAGTTTTCAGCCATTCTGTCCATAGGTGCTGTTTTTGAAAAAAAAATCTAAATTAAGACTTTATATTTAGCCAGTTAAATTTCATCTTGTCAAATCACTGTTATAACTATTTAGATCATTTTGAAACCTGATGATGTCATTTAATATATGTAATCTCTATCTCTCCTAGCTTTGAATTAGATACAAATTTGATAAACATGCCTCTTTGACCTTCATTTAGATTATAGATTGAAAATACTGAAAAAAAATTAGTATCAAGGTCAGACCCCTGAGTCAGTAAACTGAAGGCAGTATGGTAAATTGGAAAATCTACTCAATCACCAACATAGCACCAGTACTCCAGGTGCAAGTTACTTGGACTGAAGTCAGAGGGTTTAAGCTGGGACTATAACACTTTTGACTTTTGTGAATTTGGCCGAGTCACTCTATTGGAGCCTCAATTTTCTTTTCTAAAAAACAGGGATACAAACACTTTTACTAACTGCTCACATGGATGTTGTCAGGAAGGTTGTTGCTTCAAATGTGAATTTGAGACTATCATACAAGTTGACAATGAGATATTAACCAGCATTCTTTGAAAATTGTTAGTATTCAACCAGCTTTTATCCACCTAACTGTGCTAACATCCAATCTTCCTTTCTCAAGAATATTATGAAAAAATTGTCCAATAATTTGTTGAAGTTCAAGTCTGTTATGCTTATGACTGAAGCAATCAGCCTAGCAACCCTATCAAAAAATTAAAAAAAATAAGAAAGGAAATGAGATGAACATGTTATTGAATATATTCTGGCTCCTAGTAATCATCCTTTTCTAGCATTTAGAACTGGAAGGAATCTAATGATTGTCTAGCACAGGTGTTCCGACTCTAAGGCGATAGAATTAAAGGGGCCTATAAAATAACATCTCTTTCAATAGAATTGGTTTGCTTTGTGATACCTTTATTTTCTACAAATAAAAAGTTATTCTAAGTTGTGGTATATGAATGGGATGGAATATTATTGTTCTTTAAGAAATGATTAGTGGGATGATTTCAGAAAGGCCTGGAGAGACTTGCATGAACTGATGCTGAATGAAGTAAGCAGAACCAGGAGATCATTGTACAGGGCAACAAGAAGATTATACGATGATCAATTCTGATGGACATAGCTCTTAGTCAATGAGGTGATAGATTTGTGATGGAGAGGGTTATCAGCATCCATAGAGAGGTCCATGGGACTGAATATGGATCCCAACATAGTGTTTTTACCTTTTTGCTGTTATTCACTTGCTTTTTTTCCTGTTTTCATTTTTTGCCTTTTTTATTTGATTTTTCTTGTGCAGCATGATAAATTTGGAAATTTGACTAGAAAAAATTGTACATATTTAACATATTGGATTGCTTGCTATCTAGGGGATGAATATGGGGAGAAAGAAAGGAGGAAGAAAAGCTTGGAACTTAGGGTTTTTAAAGGGTGAATGTTAAAAACTGTCTTTGTATGTATTTTGAAAATTAAAAGCTATGATTAAAAATAAAATAAATTATTCTGAGAAGTAGTACAGAGGCACAAAAACTTAAGAATAATTGATCTAGTCCAATTCCCTTCCTTTACAGATAAGAAAATCGAAAGGGAGATGGGTTAAATTTCTGGGTCAGAGATCACAGAGAACTTAAGGTAGGTAGTTGTCTAGAAGCCAACTTTCTTGGTCTACACATGCAGATGTAATATTTGTGTAATCTACCCCCCACTTTGCTTAATCCTTTATTTTCCTGGGTCCTGTTCCCAAACTCCTAATGCTACAATATGTGCTTGTGGACATTATTGCCTTGGGATAAATAATAATAATAATAATAATTCTTCAGGTTGTCTTATGACCTGCAAAGAAGTATCTGAACTCAAGTCACTTTACCCATTGTAGAGGAAGCTGGCAGATAGAGCTCTTGGCCCGGAGTCAGGGATATGTACACTTAAATTTGGCCTCAGACACTCATCTAGCCATATGACTCTGGGCAAGTCATTTAATTTTTATTTGGTGAAGTTTTCTTCCAGTGTTAGGTGGGGATAATGATAGCAGGTACTTAAGAGTTGTACACTTCCTCCCAAGTATCAGGCAATGTAGGATTGTTTATTCCCTTCCCTCTCTCCTATTATACTCCAGACTACTTTAAAATGAAAAGTAAAAACCTTTCAAAATATTTTTTAAGTTGTTAAAAGGGATGTTTCTTAACTTAAAAGCTGTTTTATGCTCTGCCCCAAGGATTAACAAATTTGGATTCAACAATGAAAGTGCCAGGGAGAAAGGGTACATCACGGAAAATGCTCTCCACTTGGCTGATGTGAGGACTAAGATATTACCCAAGCTGCTCACATTTCTGGTTAAAAAAAAAGACAAGCAATTATATAACTTCTTTCCCTGCTGACTGTGCAGGGAACTCTTATCAGGGCTCTAGCCAAGTCTACTTTGACCTTTGAATCTCACTTCATTTCTATTCCCTGTTTGCTTGTCTGCCCTGTGGTACTCCAGTGATCCCTGCTTGGCTACCCCTTTACTTGCCGTTCTCTGAAAGTCCCTGGACAGCGACAATGGCTTTTTCCAGCAGTTCATGCCCAGAAGAATTGACCTTCCCAGAAGGATTTGGCTGGGGAGCAGCCACAGCAGCATATCAAGTGGAAGGTAAGGGGACCTTCTGTGAGAAATCTGAATACAAAAGAGTGGGAGGAATTATGAAAGAGACAGTATTGGGATTTGTGTGGCTTCCATTTTTTGTCCTAGTCTTACTTTTTTATCTTTTGTTTTTACATCACTTTTGTGTCCAAATAAATCCCTTCTTCCATTCAGTGAGCCATATCTTTTGCAGAATGAAAAAGAAAGAGGATGGGCAAAAGATAGATGGGCAAAACGAGCCAATATAACAACTGAGTCTGATGAAAGATGCAGTGTTTCATATTCATCTCCGAATGAGAGAAAACTCCTTTTTTCTCTCTCTTATCCAGACACAGAATCAGTTATTATAATAAAGTGATGCCAAATGGAGAATTTTTTTTTCTATTTTTATCTTTTATTCTCTTCTCTGGGAGTCATTTTATATGGTGTTTTCTTGGTTCTCATTTCTTCACTCTGCATCAGTTCATATGAAATTTTTCCATGCTTCTCTAAATTCCTAATCTACATCTTTTCTTTTGGTGCAGCACTATTCTAAGACCTTCATTTACCTCAATTGGCTTTGTGATTCTCAGGCAGATGAGTACCTACTTTGGTTAAGATTCTCAGCTACTACAATAATTTGGTCTTTGAATATTTTGGAGACTGAACGTTCTGTCTTTGTTGGCCTTGGAGTATATCCTATGCCCAGTTGTAAGATCTCTGGTTCAACTCCAACAACAGCAGGTCATTCTATAGCCTCTCAAACATTGATTATTATTGGGCTTTCTCACCTTTTTCCCAACTTAAAAAAAATCATTTTCACTTCAGGTGAAGGCAGTTACTCTTAATTTCATCCTGACCCCTTCTAATAAAAATAATAAAAACAGGGAATGATATCTAACTTCCTCATCACTCTATCTGGGAGAAGAATGGCCCTATGATGGCAAAATGGATGGAGATTTAGAACTAGTGGGGATCTTTGGTTAAATAGGACTGTTTCTTGTCCTTGTAACCCCAGACTCCAGCAAGCAATCACTTTATAATGATGGGTCATAAAACTTTCTGGAGCCCTAGCCTTCTTAGTAATACTAATCACACTTCCTTCCTTAGGAGATTGTTTTGAAGAAAGTGCTTTTTAAACTTTTAATGGCTATGTGGCGTGTTCTTCAGCACATTGGAGAGGTCAGAGTATCAGGAGAGATTAAAGGAAGAAAGAATCCCTTTGGAGTGGGTGAGGCTGGGGAGATAAGGAAAGGCACCTGAGCTGGGGGAGGAGAGGGAGGGAGGATCCAATCAGGGCAGCAATCTGTCAGAAAAGCTCAGTCAACTTTTCAATTGCTTGAATCATTAGGATATGAAGCAAGGATTTCTAGCTTTAAGACTGAGTCTACCTCTGAAGCATCCATTTACCCCTCTCAGTTTGGAGCTCTGAGATCAAACAGAATCACCCCAAATCCTTTCTATATAAGGGTCTTCCCAGTGCTGGAAAACAGCTGGCAAGTGCCCCCTCTCCACCCGTGCTAAAAGTTAAGAGGAAGCCAGGAAGCAGGAAGACTGATACACTAGCTATGTGACCCTGGCCGAGTCACTTTATCTATATTTGCCTCAGTTTTCTTCATGATAAAATGAGCTTATAATAGCACCTACCTCCCAGGGTTGTTACAAAGATCAAATAAGATGATTTTTTTTTTAAATAAAGTTTTTATTTGCCTGGCAATTAGTAGGTACTCTTATTCCTTTCCCTTTATGTATGGGACATGTCATTTGCAAAATCATGGAATCAAGTAAATTAGCATTTATTAAGTGCTTACTCTGTGCCAGGCACTATACTATTTGAGGAAACAAATAATAAATAAAATGAAAGACAATTTCTGCCATCGAGGGACTTATATTCTAATGGCGGAACACGGCAAATAAAAGGATAAAAGAAAGCAAAAGAGGGCAGAGTAGAATGAGATCGCTGGACAATGAATAATCCCAGTTTTATTGGACCAAAGAGTGGGTACAGGAGAATAGTGTGAATAAAACTGGAAAGATGACTGAAAATCTCTTTATTCATAGCCCCTTTGCTTCTCTTTCTAACTGCTTTACTATTTATCAATTTTAAGAAGTTTTTAATGTTCTTTATGTAAGAGTTGGCTATATAGTGGCTTGAGCTTTTTGGAGGAAAAGCTTGATATAAATCTGATAAGTAAATAATAAATAAAAGGTGAAGCAGGAGGAAAATTATGTGTTTTAGATGAGTCGTAAAGAGCATTGTAAAAACTGTAAAAAAATATTTGTTGAGCTAAAAGACAGGAAGGAAAATATAGATGATACCTGTATATGATGTGAGTGACTTAAATGCAATATTTATAAGAAAGGAGAAGTTCTCATTATTTTAACCCTTCTAATTTGGACTCTGTTCTCCATTTATGGTCAAATGGAAGGGTAGACATATAAGAATATGGCATTTAGTTGACCTCTTTACTAAGTTATTCTGCATAGAATAACATACATGATGCTAAAGACTCGACACTGCAATTCTTGTGCATGGATAACTCCCAGTGACTTTAGGGAAAATTGGATGCAGTACCAAAAATTCCCAGTTACCTAAAATTATCTTTTTTAAAAAATTTATACTTTTTGGAGCCAAAATATGTGGTCCCTAAGTAGACAAAATTCTATATTTTCTACAAAAATAGCAAACCCAAAGCTTTTCTCAAATCTTGATAAGCTATATTTACCACAGGCCTCTAATCTACTACTTTAATAACCCTGTCAAAAAAGAAAATAAGGTTAATCTTCCATGAATTGCTCTTGTTTCTATCAAATGATCTTGTGATTTTTTTTTCTTTTCCTAGATGCCCACAAATGATGTGACTTATTAGAATATTAGCTCATTTTGTTTTATTCTTTGTACTTTTGAAGGACTCCTATCAAATTTCTTCTTTCACACAAAAACAGGCTTGATACTGAAGTCACAGAGAGTCAAAACAAAGGGGGAAAAAGCTTTAGACTGAATTTAGAAATGTAGGTATATGGTATCATTCTATTGCACACCATTATAGAGATGATGAGTAAGAGAGAAAATGATCTCTATGTTCTTCTTGTAGAACCCTCACAGGCTCTAGAAAAGCCAGTCACTCAGGAAAATAATGTCACAGGGGGCCATTGTTTCCATGGGAACGATGTTTAACCACATGGCTGAAACATGGCAGTGGCAAACAAGGGAGTCAAGGTTCCTGGAAATCAAATACTTTCCGACTTTTATGACTGTCAATCGATCAATATTACAAAGGGACTTTTTTGGGAGGTGGGTTGGGGAGGAAGGAACACTTTCTATTTTCATCACTGTAGGGCACTCCAAGTAAGGAACTGCCTTTCCCAAAGCAGATCACCATCACTTTTTTTTTTGTTTGTTTTTACAGCTTAAAGAACTCTGAGAAATTAAGGGACTTGCTTACTATAATACAGCCAGTGCTAAGGCAGGGGAAGGACTGGATGGCAGGTCTTTCAAACTCCAATACCAGCTCTTTATCCACCATTCATTGCTATCTGTCCAATGGGCTTTCCCCATCTTACAGTGTCATTGGGTTATCAAAGGATGGAGGGACTACAAAATGGAAAACAACTTCAAAAATCCATCTCTCTTCAAAAATGAATCTTTTCTCCAACTTCTGTCTGAAAGTCCATTAGATCACAGGCTCCATCTTCTATCAACTGCATGAACTAGCTGTCATTCATTTAGAAAGGTCAAGGTCATCCACCACATCTTGGCCCATTACCAATGGGCTTTAGCTTTGTCTGACTTTTGGGGGAGAGAGTGGGGCTGATGATTTTGCACATCTCTGCCTTACTCAGAACCAATTTACTGGCAAATCAAGACGTCACCCTTGTGAAGATTGGTCCTCTTAGCAAATGAAGGGCAAATAACACAACAAGGTCTATGTCTTTCTGGTAGACCACACTATTTGCCTTTACTCCAGCTTGGGTAACTGGCTTGCTTTATAATTCTGATTCATTTTAGGGAGGGTAGGAGGTAACAGGGATATAATTTCCTCAAGGTTCATCTCCTTCGGTACTTCTTTCCTAAATCACTCCTGCCTGTCCCAAGAAAGGTACAAGCGTACCCGTAATCAACCTTAACTTCCTTTTCCATTCTGCTTAGGCAGCAGAAGTTGCCAACTAAAAGACTTTCCCTCTTTATCTGTCTCTAAGAGAGAGGTTCTTAACCTTTTTTTTTTTCTGTGTGCCATGGACCATTTTAGCAGACTGATGAAAGTTATGGACCCCTTCTCATAATCCTGTGTTTTTTTTCTCCTGTCTAATTCATAATTAGGGAATACTAAATTACAGCTAGACATTAATAAAAATAAAGGTGAAATCTTTCATATTCAGGTTCATAGAGCTCCTCAGAATAATGTTTCTAAATGTATAAAATCAACCATATAAGATCATATTAAAATCGAGTTTCAAAATATTTAAAAAACCCACCTAATCTCATAGGTCCTAGGTTAAGAAACCCTCCTTTAGTTGTATTCAGTTAAAAAAAATAAGCACTCACTGGGTGCAAAACTCTTTATTAAGCACTGAAATTGAGATATACAAGTGAGACATTATTACCCTTGCTGTCATAGAGGTAGAATGCAGAAGGGGAGATCATTTATGTACAAATAACGATAATAAAAAGTCCCCCAAGTTTCTGAGCAAATACTAAAGGGGTCTCAGCCAGAAAAGCAAGCAGGCACACTGCCTAAGCTCGGAGTATTGGGGCAGAACTGCTCTCAAGGTTAAATAAGGACTTAATGTCCAGATCCCCAACAATTTGCAAGCTCAGTCTGTTTACTGGATCTGGCAGGATGCAATTCACAGGATGTCCTTCTCCCCTCTTCAGTAAGTCCTAGTCCTTGAAGAGATAGATGACTCCTGGCTAATAATCCTTTGTGCAAACAGCTAACCTGCTTATGTAGAAAAGAAACAAAGTCAGGAGTCTGGAATACACCGAGCACTAAATGAATTAAGTCAAGAAAACCGAAGAAGGCTTTGGGAGTGATGGAGAGACGGGGACTTGGTGCACAGCCATGCAGGAGGCCAGAGGGGAGGGATGGAACCCAAGCTTACTGAGCTTCTTCTTTGGGGGGGAGGGATCTCTTTCCTCTGGTTTTATATTTGGGGGTCTCGACCCCCCATATCCCACCCACTTATGGATAGTCTGGCTGGGAAGATAGACAACCTTGAATTCATTGGAGATTATGTGTGAGGATAGAGACAGAATCACAAAAAAGTTGTTCAAGGACTTGTGTGATCTATCCCCCCCCCAACACACACACAAAACAACCACACACATACATACCCCCTACATGTATCCCAACATAGAACCAGACACTCACATACATACCACACTCACACATGTACATACTACACACACCCCCAACACATATACACAAGACAGACAGACACACACACACACACAGCCCTTCTGCAGTAACTGGGTTGGCTGGGGCATGGTGGACCTGGAAGTTCAGCCCTGGGTACTGGAGGGACAAAAGCCAGGAGAACAAAACATGCTTTTAGCCCTTCTCCGGCTTGAACTTCCAAGGGGAGGGGATCACTGGGAACAAAGTCTGCTGGTCATCCCCAACCTGTGCTCAGGTAAGGAGCAGATGCATCCCTCCAGCCTGGCCAGTACTAGGGGAAAAGATTGTTGCCTAAGTGGAGGAAAATACTGTATCACCTGTGTCTGGCCTTGTGCACCTCCCAGGGATACAGAAAACTCACTGGGAACTGAGCTACTGCTAGTGGGCTCTGAGGAACAAGCGTCCTGCTCTCTGGTCCTGCTGGAGGAACCAGGTCTCCCTCAGCAGAAGACACGCACCCTCTGCTGCATGGAGTGGGGTTTGGACTCCTTCTGTGCCCAAGGGGGCTTTGCCCAAGCCCCAGACTCCATCAGCCTAATAAGGACGTGACAGAATCCCAAGGAAGGAGGTGATTTCTGATGGGAGGGGAGGTCCAGCCTTGCCAGAAGAGGTGGTACCTGAGCTAAGTGATGGAGGATGGATAGATGCTAGAGCAGGCTATTCCTGGGAAGAGAAAAGAGACCAAGATATTTTGGGGAGGACTTTTCCTCCCTAAACTGCTTTCAGTTTGATTTGTCTGGGACTTAACTCTGTGAAAGGCAGTAAAGGGAGACAAAGCAGGAAAGCAGAATCGATGGCACTTCCCCAACTATCCTGATGTTATTGGCTCCAGGGTCAGTTCAATGGTAAGCCCATTAGTGAACAACAGGAGGTTCCTCTCCAGTGCTCCTTTTCTTGACTGGTTTGGGGCTCCTAACTGTGACATTCTACCTAGACTTTCCTGCCCTCATGGCACGGAACGCCAGGCTCCCATATTTCTCCTTGCCTCCATAAAAACATGCTTCTCATGTTCCCCAGATTCTGAGGACCTTGACTCCTGTTAGGTGATGGCTAACCGGTCAGGCCAGTGGTCAGAAGACCGTACCAAGTGACCATCAGTTGAAGGGGCTAGAGCTATGTAGCTTCACTTTGTTCAGCTCTGTCTAACTCTTCGTGACCCTATTTTAAGGGTTTTCTTGGCCAAGATACTAGAGTGGTTTGCTATTTCCTTCTCCAGCTCATTTTACAGATAAAGAAACTGAGGTACACAGGATTAAGTGACTTGTCCAGGTCACACAACTAGTATCTGAGGTCACATTTGAACTCAGTTTTGTCTTGCAGATTCTAGGTCTAGTGCCATAACCACTGTATCCCCGAGCAGCCCTCATTTAGTCTAATACATTAAAAAAAAATTAAAAAGTGAACTTGACTTAGAAAGGAATAGCATAGGTGTTTTCAAGTATTTGGAAGGCAGGGAAGAGGGGCGCAGCATCCCTTGCTTGGCCCAAGAAGGGACAAGTTAGGCAGATGTTGTAGAGAAGCAGATACAGAACAATTTGGATTGGCTGCCTTTGGAGACCCGGAGTGCCCCCACATGAAGGACCCTCAAAGGAAGACTGGAGATTCAGTCAGTGGGGATGGTGGAAAGGAGACTCTGAGTTTCCTTCAAACTCTCACACACTGGGATTCTATAAGCTAGTTTATGTTTCTGTTATGGATGCACCCTATTCTTTATTTTTTAATTAAAAAAAAAACCAGGAAGGATGATGGTGATATTAACAACAATGGCAATAATAATATTAGTTAGAATTTATATAAAATTTTAAAGTTTGCAGAGCACCTTGCAAATATCATGTCATTTGGTCCTCAAAGTAACACTGGTTGGAGAAGCTATTATTACCCACGTTGCACAGAAGAGAAAATTGAGTAAGTCCAATTAGTCTGTTCCTCAGAGTCCTAACTGGGATAATCCCTTATTGAAGACTGCATTTGAGCAATGATCTTTAGGTAGTTGAGTCCCCTCCCTCAAATCAGACCATGGAGACATCGGCTTTACCAGAGCATCATCTGGTGGGCATCTAGCTCACTAGATAAATAGTGGCTCTTTCCTGAAATCATTCCCCTTTCATTTACTAGGATGGTTAATCAAAATTTTATTATAAACTGTGCTAAAACCCCATCTCACAAATGAAAAACAATCAGTTGTTTTAGAAGAGCCAAACTACTGATCTCTTTTCTTAGTGTGGATAATTGAGTTGACTATATTACAGTTTGTGGTGTTTCACCTTCCCCCAAATAAAATGAACACTAGATCAAATATGCTTTAGGCTTAATAATCAATAGAAAGAGCCTTTAGATTTTTTTATCATTTCAGGATTGTAAAACCTTTACCTTCAAGTTAAATTAAAAAGAGGGGAACCCTTAGAAGGAAGGAAGTGCTTATTTAAAATGCTAGATATTGATTATGTATACCAAAGAGGATTCTTTAAAGCAGTTCTGGGAGCGGGGGAAGAGTATAAGGAAAAAAGTCCAGGCAATTCCCAATTATAAGAGCGGACTGAAAGAAGGCTCACAAGAACAGACTGAAGGGGCAGTTCAAAAATTAAGCCATCAATGAGGCTGACATTATCCTCCAGCTTGGAACCCCGGAAAGAATGACTGAATTAGAAAAAGAATCTTTTTTATGTATTTATAATTAATTAAAAAAGTTACCATAAATAAGTCTCTGGGATTCCAGGCTAGAATTTGTCATGCGTTTTCTATAGAAATGATGATCAAATATCTCGGTATATTAGTGAATTTGAAGAGTATTTGAGGGGTAATCAAGGAACCAACTGCAAGAGTATTTTTGGAACTCTGAACAACTTACTTACTAGTGAACTGTTGGAGTATATTATATTTGTAAGTTAGGGAACGGCTATGAAGATTTTTTTTAAAACCATCACCAACAAAAGGCATCAGCCATGAATTATCATTTAAATATCTGCTTGGGGAGTTTTAAAAATGTACATTATTTACTCTAAAGACAGTAATCGTTCTTTAGAGTCATTATAGTCCATCATACAGATGCCTATTTGGGGATCTTTGAAAAAGCTAATTTTTCAACTGATGGACCATAACCACTTCATGTATCTTATAAATTATTATCCAAGACTAGATCTGGGGCTCAAGTAAGTGATATACATCAGAGTCTGTGTTAAGGGGCGTCTTTAACAGACCGAGACGAAGACTTTGTCTACACAGCATAAAGTGGAAGGGAGTGGAAATGATTTCACAACAATTTAATTTTATTAGGTCAAAGTATTAAAAAAAAACAGTGGATCGATTACTAGATCTAGAATCAGGAGGATCTCAGTTCAAATATGACCTCAGATACATATTAGTTATGTGACTCTGGGCAAGCCATCTAATCTTGTGTGGCTCAGTTTCCTCATCTGTACTAAAACCACTCTGGTATATTTGCCAAGAAAATTCCAAATAGGGTCAAAAAGATTTGGACAGGATTGAAACAAAAGAATAACAGCATAAAATGAGAAGTGACCTTTGCTTAGAATGAGGGCAAATATAAAATCAGAAAATTTAAAAAATGAGTTTGTAAAGTCCCTCAGGGCAGAGATGCTAGATTGCTAATGTTTTTGTATTAGTACTAGCACCCTGCAGCTGGAAAAAAAAGCAGAGAGGAAGGAATGAAGCGAAACGAGGCTGTGGTTTTCTTGACATAATGAAAAAGTGGTGGAGCATATCTAGGGATCATTGTTTGGCCCTGAGCTGTCAAATTTTTTTTTTTATCAGTGACTTGGATAAAGGCATTGGGATCATGCTCATTAAATTTAGATGACACAAATCCAGGAGGGATAGCTAACATGGCAGAAATCAGTCAGGGCCCATGAGAATCTTGACCAGCTAGGGGAAATTCAATAGGGACGAATGTAAAGTCTTACCCTTGGGTGGCTACAAAAAATAAATTTTCCAACAAAGATGGAAGAGGGATGCTTAGACAGCAGTTGTCATGAAAAATGTCTGTGGGTTTTAGTGGACTGCAAACTCAGTAAGTCTACTGTGTGATAGGGCAAACTCCCAAAATGGAATGTGATATTCGGCTTTTTTAAAAAAAAGAAAGTCTCTAGAAAGAGGGAAATGGCTCTGTACCCCCGACCCCCTTTAAAACCATTTCTATAATATTAGGTTCAGTTCTGATCAATGTAGTTTAAAGTGATATTGATAAGCTGAAGAGTGTTTAGAATAGAGAACCAGAATGAAAAAGATAAATATGAAGATTAGTTGAAGAAATTTGAGATTTTTATTCTAGAGAAAAGACTGGATTGGGCTGGGGTCGGCAGATAGAGGTAAGCTTGGTGATGGTTTTCAAGTATTTGAATGGATGTCATGTGGGGGAAAGATCAAATTTATTCTGATTGGCCCCAGAGATCAGAACCAAAACCAATAGCTAGAAGCAAAAATTTAATTTCAGGAAAAATTGCCTAAAGATTGAAATTGTCTAAAAGTGGGATGGAGTAGTACCTCAAAGAAGGGTGCTTTCCCCTGTCCTTGGTGATCTCTAACCTGTGACTAATGACCATTTGTCAGGTATATTTTAATGAGAATTCATTTCATCTTTGTGTTCAGTTGGATAATTGTTGAAGTTCCTTTCAACTCTCCAATCTTGTGTTTCTATGAATCTTATAGACTATGCCTATAGAGTGTAAGCTTTGACAGGTCCTACAAAACAGAGGAGGTTTTGCTTATGATTTGGATGAATCGTAATTCTAGCATCTAAGGATCAACTTAACAGCTCACAAAGACTCAATTATCTGATAAAACATAAAAGTTCTGGATCTGTACTTGTGAAGGAAACCACAAGAAATGGTCTAAAGAATAAAGTAATAGAAATTATTATGGGCTGGAAGAGTTGGCAGGGAGCTAGAACTTAAAACAGAAAAGGTGCATATTGAGAGAAGCAGGAAGGAAGGTCACCTTCAGCCCAGCTGGCAGTTAAGAGAAGAAGGTTAAATAGACAGATGTGTGAGCTGAGTGTGGAAAAGTTAGGAGGCAGACTTCTTTAATCCCCACTTTCTTGCTTTATGCTTCATGTTACACATTTCCATTGCTACTCAGTCTCCCTCTCTCACCATCCACATTTTCCATCCATCCCACAAGATATTAGTCAACACTGTGATTTTTAAAATGATCCAATTCAGCGTAGACAATAATAGTAAAGTAGGGGAAACTTTAAATTATTGGAAATGGAACTGTCAATCAGAAAATTCTGTTTACCTTTAAGGAGCTTCTGGTTCTTGATATTTCTTAGATACTTATGAGATGCAAAATGTATTTATATGTACATCCTGTTCAATTTCAAAGCAGTTCCATTAGGTCATCGCTATTAAGTCAATATTCAATAGCCTCAACCTCATCTTAAATTAGAAGACGGGATATTGTTTTGGATGTTTTAATGACTTAATTGGATAAACTGCTCAGCCATCAATCATTTTCTTGGCCACTTGTCCAATATGACAACTAGGAAAAAACAAAACAAAACAAAAACAGAGAGCCCCCCTTCCATTGTCTGCATTGATGATTCCTAGTATCTAACTGTGATCTAAGTCAGGGGGATGTGTAATTAACTGAGCTACGGGATTGATTAGGCTGGTTAGATCAGGCTCTTTACCCAAAGGAGGAGGGGAGATTCTCAGCTGGAGGAAGTTGGAGTGACTGATGAATATCCATGAGTGTAACTAACTTTTTATTTCAAGGTGATTCTGATCCCATATGCTCACCTTACTTGATCTTTTAAAGATCGACATCTTTGTAAGAAGTCTGAATCCACTTTTGTCAACTTCAGCATAAACTACCCAGCCCCTAGAATCCATGGGCCAATTTAACCTGGACAGCCAAGCAACTGAAAGCATTTACAACATAGGCAGTTTTGGTTTTTAGATCTGGACAAGGAAAGGGCCTGTGGATTGTCGATCTAGCAAACATACATGTCTTCTCATAGCTTCACTGTTGGAGTGAATATACCAGTGTTGTTTATATAGCAGAATAATAATAATAGAGCAGACATGTATTGTTCTTTAGAGCTTGGAGAGTACGTATGAATATGATTCCATTAAATCCCCCCATTAGCTCCATCAGGTATTATTTACCTATTGCTAGTTTTATCACAATATTCCTAACTAGCAAAGGGAGACTGCAGAACCGGTGACACACTCATGTCAATAGCCAGTCAGTGTTATAGGCAGTCAATAGCAAGGGGCCGGATTTAACCCAGATTTTTCCCGGCTCCAAATGATGCACTCCTTTAGATTAATTCTGCACAACCAGAGTAAAACAGAATTGCGCAAAAAGTTTGACAACTTCAGATAATTTGCATCAAAATTCATGGCCCTCCTGCTTGGATTTAGTGAATTGGAGGAGAACTGTCTTATATCACAAAATACCTTCACCAGTTTCCTCCTCGTCACTTTATTTTGACAGGGGAGCTGTAAGTTATGATGCTAAACCAAATGAGGCCTTTATGTGAACATTTTTTATGATTCAACTTTAATTTCTATTTAGAAAGCGGATTTGATTAGAGAGTGAATTTTTAAGTGTTTGTGAGGGAGAATTCAATTAAAATAGGTCATTGTCAGGGCTTGCAAAATTGTGGTAGGCCTTGGGCAAATTGCAACCAAAGTTATAAAATCCAACTGGACGCATCGCAACATTTATAAACAGGATGCCTTATTTAATAGACTCAGTTAAAAATATTTAGTGTAGGTCAAAGGCATTAACACCTGAAAAAATGTTTTTATAATTTTTGCCCCTTCTAGTTAGAACTAGGGACTGGGACCCATGTGCTAATCTCTAATGTCAACAATTCATTGCAGGGCATTGAGGAAAGTCAATTTGTTTCCAGTGAATAAAATGGAGACTGCAATACTAATGAAAAAAAAAGTCACTTAGAGTTGTTTGCATAAAAGACACTTTATCATTTGAAAGTATTATTGAATTTTTTTTTATCTGCATGATGCCAAATGGCTTAGAGAACAAGCAGGCAAATTTATGTAAACCTTTTGCACGATGTCCCAGATACCCGGTGATAGGCGCTATATATATTTATGAATAAATAAATAATATAAACATTATTTTAAATTTTGATGGCACATCAATATGATTCTGGGTGTTAGCCAATGAGTCTGACCTATGTCGCTGAAATCAAACATCTGCCTTAGTGTAAGGGTCTTATAAATATTCTTAAACACGGAGGTGACGTCTGTAAATAACAGTACATTTCCTCTTGACTTAAAAAGTACTGGAAATCATCAGCTCCTCCCGTAGGACTGCACTGAGATTTCCCAGGTTGATATTATTCCTGGGTTATTTTTCCTACGGCCTTTACACACTCTCCGCTACGGCTTTGCATCCCCCCAGAACGAAAGCTCAGAGCCTCAAAGAACTACTCCACATTATTAGCTGTGAATGGTGTGTCAAGGACATAATAGATCTCCCAGAGTCGCCCCGTGCTGATGCATTGGCACAGAACTGGGAGATGGGAGATAAGAGGCCCAGAAACGGTTTGTTTGGACTGGGTCTCAGCTTAATCTAAATGGGTTCAGTAACGGACCATGAAACGTGACAGTGGGCCTAGAGAAACTTGCTGTGACATTTCAGAGTCTCCTAACTCTTCTAATTAACCATTTCAAGTATAATGAACCTTACAGCAATACAGATTTAATAAGACTCATAGATATACTCTGCCCAGATAGCCTGCAGCACAGGGTCCAGCTCTGTTCAGGCAATGGACTAGAACCAGATGATAACCTAATTTTGACCTTTAATTTCTATAATACAGGGTATTCAGAAAGGCTTTTTTTTGAAGCTAGAAGCTACAGCAGAATCAGTTATGAACCGGCTTGTCATTACAGGGGCTTGGACACGGTCATTCAGTCACTCAGCAAATATTTATTAGGTGCTTATGAAGTAGAGTGTGTTGTGTTGTGGGGAGAGAAAGCTGGAGGAAGCTGCAGGGCGTCCCCCCGGAGCCAAAAGAAGTGGCAGAACAGGGATCTATGGCTGTGATCCGTATTAAAATATAAGTTCATTTGTGAATGGAAAAGGGCAATGATTTCCAACGAGCAAGAGATCCAAGGAAAGAGATCTTCTTGGGGCCTTAGGGATCTGGGTCATGGAGCCACGGAGGGCAGCGGGCATCCTAGGCATAAGATGGCAAAGCGTGGAAGCATTTTCATGGCCAAGGAGGGAGGAGAGAGTGAGTGGGGGGGTGCATGAAATAATCCTGGAAGTATTAGAGACAGACGTTGTATGGGAGCAGTCAGGAGGATAGGCTGATGAAACTGTGTTTGCTAAACAAAAGTACCAGAGGTGCCAGGCTAAGAGGGATTTTGGCAGTGACCCACGGGAAGACAACATTGGGAGGGAGGAGGAGGAGGAGATGTGGTGGAAAGGATGGGAGAGACCCAAGAAAATGGGCTCTGTGGGCCTCTGGCAGAGCGAACCAGACCCTTATCCAAATAGCCCAAGGAAGCAAGATAAGCCTGCCATAAACAGGCTACCTTGGACCTGGGAGCTGGGAGCTGCAAGAAGCAGCTAGCTAACTAGCAAGCCATCCAGAGGAGGGGAAATGGGATCACCAACAGCCTTCATTTCTCTGCTACTACCTACTCAGGAAGCCCCCCAAATAGGAGGAACCTGCTACAATTTTGTTTTAGAGCAGCTCTGGGAAACTGGGGGACAGGGGATAGTTTGCAAGTGTGTCTGGTGGAAGGTGGGCCCTGGAGTCTCAGCCAGCTCCAAAGGCAGACAAATCCTCCATTCTCAAGAAAAGCAGTGAGCGTGCCCTCCCATGGACAGCTAAGCACTTCTGCTCAATTCTAGCATGGCCAGGCCATTCTTTCTCAGCGGTCCAACACAATGGCAAGACCAGCACCATTTCTGCTCTGTGTTCCTTGGTCACCCTCAAGGATTTGCAGTCTTCCCATCAGACCTCAAAGCATAACTCTGATTCCTAGGTGAGGATGGCTCCTTGAGTCTGGAGACTAAAGAGAGTTAGGAAGGGAAAAGTCAAATCCCCAACCAAAGAGCTTTTCTTAAGGGCCAGGTACTGACCTAAGTGCTGGGAGGTAAAAGTGACTAAACAGCGTGTGGTCCTTTGGAGCTTGCTCTCCAGTGGGGGGAATGCCACGCAAACAACTATCTGTGCGAGAGGAGTTAGGGGTAATCTTAGAAGGAAGGCAATAGCCCCAAGGGCCGTGCACTGGGGATGGAGTTTGGGCCCAGGAGTCAGAGCAAATCTGGGTCCAGACATTTACTAGCTGCTCGCTTAACCCTGTATACCTCCGTTCCCTCCTCTGGGAAAATGAACTGCGGAAGGAAATGGCAAAATACTCCAGTATCTTTGCCAAGAAAACACCAAATAGGGTCTTGTTGAGTTAGCTATAGGAACAACTGACCAGCAACAGTAGCCCTGAGGCTCTTTGAAAAGATAGAAAGGGACAAATACAAACTGTTTTATTTCCTGAAAGGTCTAGTAGAGTCAGGCTACCCACTGCCAATCTCAGGGATGCAAAGGCTAAAGGAGAAAGCACCCCTTCTATGCACAGGATCCCCGACTCTGCCCTCATTTTGAGTTAGGAATCCCTGATTGTCAGAGTCCAGGAAGCCATTGCAACAAGAGTTGTGCCCAATGGAACTCTAGGGCATTGATTTGGATGATAAGAAGGCAAAAAATCTTAGCAAGATTGAACTATGGATCATGTTTAATAAGGATAAATTTAAGAGGAATAAACACCTGAATTAAAAAATTCACTGTACAAATAAAGGATGGGAGGAAGGCATATCTGCAGAATATTTAATGTAGAAATTTTGGAGAGGGGGGTTTAGTGGCCTGTAAGTTCAATATGAGTAGACGGTATGACATGATGATATTACTCAAACTCAGACTGCGATAAGATTTACCATCCCATTGATGAAGGAAATATTGCCTGCAATCATTTGGCTCAAAACCCATTTGTACCTACATGACTTTTATCTGTATTGTTCCATATTATTTTGCATCACCGAATGGATCAATCAATAGTTAATAAACATTTATTAAGTACTTACTATGTGCCAGACACTGTGCTAAGTGCTAAGGGTACAAAAAAAAGGCAAAAGATAGTCCTTGTCTGTGAGGAGCTCATAATCTAATATAATCTAATAATCACAATAAGCATAAACATATATACAAAGCCAAAGAGGATTTACCAGAATTCTAGGGTCCTTCTAGGGATACCAATGGAGTGCTAGAATTATCTCTCTGTTGTTCCTCAATCTGATCACATCATCTTTTATGATCATTCATTTCTCTATTGAAATTCTTGACTCTACTTCTAATACTGAGATCTTTACTTATGGCATGTTGTACCTTGTCTACAACTACCAAATATGTATTTTTTCATTGATCTTTGTGTAATTCTCATTTTAAATGTTTTGGAAACCATGGTGTGTCATGATTTACAGCTGTACAACGTTGATAGAATACCGACATTAAAAAGTTGGCCTATTTTTTTCTGGGAGAATTTTGGGATCAACCCTGTAATTTCTGAAAGTCAATCCAGGTCATTTATCCATTTGTCTAATTCGGGGTTTTCCTGATCCTTTCATACTGTTTGTCCAAGAAAAATGTCCTAATGGATGGGAGCTATGGATTATCCATCTAATTTATGACAGAGTCTGGACAGGAGGCATTCTTTATCCACTTGCTTTTTCCTGTGTAGATGGCTAGATCAAATTCATTTGAATTTAAACAAATCTCATCCAGGCATCTATGTGGTGTTCCAGAGCTTACTGCATATAGCATGGGGTCATATGAAAACAGGTGAATCTGGAGAACCTCCTCATCCATAGAGGGTGTCTGGGATCTTCAGGAGGACTTAGATGCAAGAGCTTGCCAAGCCTCTTTCATGGCTGCTCATCCACCTTTGGTGTTCATCTGATTCACCTAACTGTCCCTTGTAGCTCCAAAAAGTTGCAACATGAGCAGCAGCCATACCCTGGCAAAACTACTTTGGCAGATGTGCTGAGGATAACTGACAGGCCCCAAATCTGTCAGTCAGTAAGGGGTGTGTTGACCTCAAACATATGAAGCTTTCTTCTGCAGAATGGGTAGATGAGACCAATTTGTTCAGGTGTCCAAAAATATAAAAGCTATCTATGAATCCCCAGCAAGTACTAGTCATCCTGGCTTTTGTCTTGCTACTGGACTTCAAGGACTTTGGAAGAGAGAGCGAGACTGCTGACTTGGTGCAATTCTGCCTCACTTAAATCCAATTCACAAGCAAGACAAGACATCACTCCAGGATGCAACTGATCCTCTTTGAAAATAAAGGGCAAAAACACATAATCCATAGTGAATCCCTCTTCAACTTGGACTCTGTGCTAAACCTACTTCACAACAGAGGGTCACATTTATGGCCATCATTCATCTTCCTGATATATTCTCATTTATCACCTAATATGTATATGGATATATATATATACATATATATAATCACTAATGAGTCAAGAAAGATTATCTCTGCTGTTATATCTTTTAAGAACTCTTGATATATTTTGATGCATGGTGGGGGACATTTTGTTGAAATAGAATCTTCAACTAATCAAATGCTTTTTAAATAGCCAACAAGAAACACAGCAAGATTTTGTATTCTATACAACTTTTTAATTGTATGATAGTCGAGATGAGGCATCCTCTGGATTGCTTTTTAAAATTTTTTAAGAATAGCTTTTTTATTTTCAAAATACATGAACAAATAGTTTTCCATATTCACCCTTGCAAAACCCTGTGTTCCAAATTTTTCTTTCTATCTCCCTTCTGTCCTTTTCCTTGGATAGCAAGTAACCCAATATATGTTAAACATGTGCAATTCTTCTATACATATTTTCCCATTTATCTTGCTGCACAAGAAAAATCAGATCAAAAAGGAAAAAAAATGAGAAACAAAAAAGCAAGCAAACAGCAACAAAAAAGTGAAAGTACTATGAGGGATCCACATTAAATCCCCACAGTCCTCTCTCTGGGTGCAGATGGCTCTCTCAACTGCAAATCTATTGGAATTGCGCTAAATCATTTTATTGTTGAAAAGAGCCAAGTCTATCAGAGTTGATTATCATATAATCTTGTTGTTGCTGTGTACACAATGTTCTCTTGGTTCTACTCACTTCATTTAGCGTCAGTTCTGGATTGCTTTTAAGAAAGCTTGCCTCTTCTGTCTTAATACAATGAATAAGCACATCTTTGATGATACTTATCAATTAGGCACATAGCTTCCTAGTTGTTGATGTTCTCTTGGGAGCCTTTTTTTGCTATTAATAAATCCAGAATTCTTCCCCTCTCTCACCCCTGTCTTTGTTGTCTTCCCTTCCTTTAGATACCTTGGGAACCAGTCCCAAAATGCCCTCCTAATTGGGTTGCCTCCAGCTCAGATCCTGTTTTTATAATAGGTCTAGTCCTTACTTGTTCCTACCTTTGCATTGAGGTTACTAAGCATCAAAGGAAATACTGATTTTATTTGGAGGGTCTTTCTAGAAGTTGATCATATTCATCCCCTGCAACAGATATTGGTGCTTAAATTGAAATTATGTTCCTACAGGGATTTTTGTATTAGTTATCATAAGTTCTTCAACACCAGATGACCAAATGTCCTAGGAAATGATTTTTGGTGGGGATTACTTGTGGCCTTCTGTAAAACTAACTCTTTTCTCTCTTTATTTACCTCTTCTTTGAGGCTGTGGCTCTTAATTTGGATAGATGGAGTATGATGAAAGAGGTCCTTCCACTCTCTGCCCCAGCAAGACCATACCTTGAGTATTGTGTTAATTTCTAAGAGTCGCATTGTGGGAGGGATGTTGACAAACTGGAACAAGTCCAGAGGAACCTAATCAGGAAAGTGAGAAGACATTAAACTATATTAAGGATTAATTCAAGGAACTCTGTATATTTAGAGAAGAAGAGATGACTTTAGGAGGACATGAAAGGTGTCTTAAAGTATCTGAAAGGATGCCGTCTGGAATAGATATTCCTCTTGATTCATTTGGCTCCTGAAGGCAGAACTAAGAGTAATGGGTTAAAAGTACATGAAACGAGATAATTGATTTATAGATAAACTTCCAAAAAAAATAGAGATGTCCAAAAGCGAAGTAGGCTGCTTCTGGTCATAATAACACATAATAACATATGTCCTCCGGCATAGGTTAGATGCTTACTTTTTAGATATATTACAGAGAAGGTTTCTGTTCAGGTATATGCCCCAGATAACTTCTGAGCTCCCTTTCAGTCCTGGAAGCCTGTGATTTTAATGTGTCTTACTCAGCCATAAAGCCTTATCAAATGATTCTCCTTTAGGAATTATGTATAAAATGGGAGTACTTCTAATAAAATATTGGGATTTAGTTAAGTAGGTTTGGCATGTTCTGCTCAGTCTTTGAAACTAATTCAAGAACTAATTTTAAAAAAATGTTGCATTTCTATTTCTTTGCATCCTCCATTAAAGTCCAACTTGCTCACTGAGGTATTGAGATCAATCAGCCAATCAATGAACATTTTTAAAGTACCTACTAAGCACTAAGAACTCTACTAAGCCCTGAGGATATGAAGGAAGGCAAACAATCCCTGATTGTTCACAAGCTATTGAGGGAGACAATGAACAAATGTACAAATTATATAGAGGATAATAGGGAATAATTAACAGAATCTTTACTTGAGAGAGTCAGTAAATTTTCCTGGAGAAGGTGAGATATTAGATGGAATCTGAAGAAAGCTAAGAAGGTCAAGAAGTAGAAATGAGCAAGGAGAAGATTCTGGACATGAGGAACAGTTGGGAGAAAATGCCCAGAGCTGAGAGATGGAGTGTTTTGTTCTTGGAATAGCCAAGAGAACAGTGTTTCTCAATTGAAGAATATATGATGGTGGTGGTGAGATATATATGACGAGAAAGGGAGGGAGGGATCAGCCAGGTTATAAAAGGTTCTGAGTTCTTGAAGGTAATGTCAGTCAATGAACTGTATATTCTGAAAGAAACAACCAAATAGAAAAGATGTTCTGCGGGGTATGGTAAAAGATTCTTTATCTCTTATATTTAAACTGATGAAGAGATTCATTAATAGGTTGGTAATAAGGTGATTTAAACTTATTTTCTTTTATTTTTTGCCATAGAAACTCATAAAACCAGCTAGTGATATGTGGTGTGGTTATAACTTTTGTTTGTAGAGTGAGCCAGTGAGTCAATAAGCATTTATTAAGTGCTTACTAAGTTATTAGGCACAGTGCTGTTGATATGTATAGTGATGAAAAATCATGGATCTTTAGAAGTATTGATGCAATTTAAAGCATCCTCAAGAATCCGTGATTAATGTTAGAAATTATTTTAAGAAGAAGAGTTAGTAATTGTGTTCATGCTTGCCAAATATATGGATTGTTCTGCTCTATGCAGCAGCCTGGAAAATTCCTGTGGCGTCAAGTAATTAGAAGGGAATTTTCAAGTTTGGGATATCTTGAGGGTTTTTGTAATCACTAGTAATCTGTGAAACTACTAGCAAAGCAGTTAAATATCAGATTTTCAATAAATATCTATTAATTCCATAATCTTATCAGATTTTTTTTCAAGCAAAGAAAATAAATCTGCCTCTGGTTTGTGCATACTGCGAAGAGATGGGGATAAAGGTGTGTGGATTCTGTGAGTCATCATTTTGAAAATCCTTTATAATAATATTAGTAATAATATCATTATAAAGTCACCCCTATTTAATAGGTTTGAGAACTGAAGCCAGAAGAAATGAGCAGTTCAATATTATTGCTCTAAAGAAAGGGGAATATCAAAACTATTTTTTCCCAACTCTTAAAATAAGATGACATCTTTAGTTAATTTGATTTTAATTCCTCCATTTTGGTTGTTCTACTTTTTCTAGTCAATCAGGAGAGTCTAGACCAGAAAGGGTCTTGAATTCTTCAAAATTTGGGAGAAAATGGAAAATCATATCTAGATTCACTCCTCTGGCCTACTGGGATCAGACTGGCATGTGTAGGGAGGTACAGTAGCAATATCATTATCTGACATAGAAAATACAATATACAAGTGGAAAAACCAGACCGTCATCAAAGGAGGACCACCAGAACACTCTAGGAGGGTCACTAACCATAGAGAGAAGATAAGGGCCTTCATTGGACATCTTTTTTATTTCTAAGGTGAAGCGACTCCTTTCTAGCAGTTTTGGTGAAGAACTGAGACTTCAGGGAGATTTCATGGCAGGCATCTTTTCAAATTATTTTTTTTGGGGGGGGTTATAGAAAATGTTTAGATTTGAAATCTAATTTTTAGATTTTTTTATTTATTTTGAGATTATTCCTGATCTTGACAGACAGTGTATGTAATGGATAGAATGGCATATTTTGAGTCCTACCTTAGACACTTACAAGTTGTGACCTTTAGTTTCCTCATCTGTACAATGGGGATAATAATAACTGTCTTACAGCTTTAGTACAGGAATCATAGATTGAGAGGTGGGAGAGACATTGAAATCCACTGAGGTTAATACCCAGACTTTATAGATGAAGAAACTGAGGTTCAGGGAAGTGAGACTGTTTTCTCAAAGTAACACAGATGGTAATAATGTAAAATGTAATGCACTATATAAATGTGAATTATTATGATCTGGCCCAATCCCTTCTGATGAGAAGTGAGAAAGTGAGAGACTTAAGAGAGAAAGTGGAGGCTTAAAAAGGAACCAGCAGTTATTCAATGAGTCAAGATTGGAACTCATTTTCACTTTTTGACCATCTTCTGCTAGGACTTCTGTATATTATGAGGTCAAATGATGGATCGATCACTGGAAGCATGGTGGGCAAAGGGTCCTATGATAATTCGTTATTCACTATCAGAATCATTTTCAAATATAGACAACATATATATATATATATATGTATATATATATATATATATATATATATATATATATATATATATAACAAGTGTGTGAATGCACATTATATGACGTTTTAAGGTTTTCATTTGATTTTCACTTGAGTTAGGTGTTACTGATTTGCCTGTGACCATAAAGCTCACAGTTGAATCCTGGCCTTTCTCAGTTCCAAGCCAATGGAAACTCCTGCTTTCATTATGATTCTTCTCTTTCTACTTAAACTATACCCCTACTTTCTACTTTCCACATACACACGTATAAGTATAAAATGAGGTACTAATATCCCTTAGAAACCTACTGTGGTCTTGGATGGTAAATATTTACATTCAGGACATGCTGCTTGATGTCCCAAGCGTAACCAAATTCTGTTTCCTTTTTTAATCAGGAGGCTGGGATGCAGATGGAAAAGGCCCTAATGTCTGGGACACATTCACCCATCAGGGAGGAGATCGAGTTTTCAGGAACCAGACTGCTGATGTAGCTTGTGGCAGCTATACTCTGTGGGAGGAAGATCTGAAATGTATCAAACAGCTTGGATTGACTCATTATCGCTTTTCTCTTTCCTGGTCACGTCTGTTACCTGATGGGACGACAGGTTTCATCAACCAGAAAGGCAATTGTTTCTTAAAAATAGAAGGTTGCAGCTTTAATTCAAGGTTATTGCTGCAGTCTGGCATAATTAATCCAGTGTGCTCTTCTGCAGTGCAGCTCAGAAACTGCAAGTTTGGGGTGGGAGGGGGGAGCTGATTATGGGAGATTTTTTTAATGGGCTCACATTAGTTGCCTAGTTAATATTCTAGGCTCCTTGAATAGTTGGTTCGCAGAGGTTGGAACCAGGATTTTGTTTACTTAAGGTGCCGGTTGGTTATTAGCCTTTGGTGCATTTTAAAGGGATGCCATGTGAGATGGTTCTGAGCTGCTTAGAACGGTGTGGAGCTACAAAAAGGCGTACATGACTTAAACTGTTATAAATTTAAGTGGGAATTAAAGTTGGGGAGTAATTGCTTGATTTATAGCAATAAGTGGTTTATCTGTTAAGAGTACCGGGTTATTTATGGGACCCATCCACTGCTATTACTTCGTGTTTCACTCTGTCCATCTGTAGAAGCTCTTGTTAAAATAACTTCTCCTTGTGGAGTAAATCATCTCCCTTCAGACCTGGGCATTTCGATGCTATGCTAATGATGACTGTTGACATAATTGAGGGATTTTGAAGTTAGAGCTTCATTTTTATACAAGGCGGTTATGGCCCTAGCATTCTGAAATTCAAACAGTCTGACCTAGCCCAAGTCCCGAGCTAACTCTTAGAGAGAACAGACTGGACCCCAAATGATAAAGAGATTAGGAGGGTTTCAATCTGCTTTCCAAAGGACCTTAATCACGGAACTAGGCAAATTCTTAATCTAATAATAATTTTCCAGCTTTCTCTCATGGTTATAGATGGCCACTTTAAGTTTAAAAAAAAAAAAAACCCAGTGACTTATTGTCCGTTAGTCCCAATTGCTTTGCCCGACTCCACCCCATCTCAAGTCCTTACCCATCTTCTAAAACTCAAATTGTGATAAATTGTTCAGAAAAAAGAAATCTTTTCTGGTTTGGGAAAAGATCCTGCATCTAAAAATTAAAGGGTCAGAGAGATTATTTAATCTACCTTTCCACCTCCATCCCTATTTCACAGATGGGGAAACTGAAGCCCAGGAGATGAGATGATTGGTCCAGGATCATAGAGCTATCAAATGGCAGAGGCAGGATCCAATCCCGGTGGTCCCTTGACTCTAGAGACAGGATGCTTCCATTGCACCATGTTGTCTATGGAGCTCTCCCAGTTGGTGACTGACATTGTCCTCTTGGATGTCGCAGACCACTTTGCATTCACCTTTGCATCGATTTAACATGTTTCTATATACCCTGTCCCATTCTCCTCTCCCTACTCGGTTTTTTAGATTGTAGAGTCCATGAGGGCAGGGACTCAGCTATACTTTTTGGCTTACCCACATGTGCACCAGTACCTGACCTGAACACAGCTCTTACTAAATGTTTGCTGAATTTTGAAATCAATTAATTAAGTGATAGGCTAGCTGAAGCAGCAGCTAGTTTGCCTGTTCTTAAGAACTTCCAAGGGGAGAATGTTCAATATAATTAAAAATGATCTCTATGCATATATATCTTCATATATAGCTTCATAAGTGTAAAGTTATTTGATTTTCACAACAAACCTGTGAGATAAATAATATCATCATCTTTCTTCTAAATGAGGAAACTGAGGCAGAAGGCTTAAATTACTTATCCAAAGTCACACTGCTAACAATCTCAGTATATATATACATATACAGAGGGAGCCATATAATATCCTAGCATCTCTCCTGTTGCCTCTACTACTAGTAAAAGCTCTCTGAGGATGGATCATGGCTCAACTCTTTTTTTAAATCACCTTTTTGCACCTATCATTAGGTATTTTCTTGCAGTTTGTTGTTATTCGGTCTTTTTAATTATGTCCGGCTCTTTATGATCCTATTTGGGGTTTTCTTGGCAAAGACATTGAAGTGGTTTTAACTCATTTTACAGATGAATAAACTGAGGCACATAGAATTAAATGACTTGCCCAGAGTTCCACAGCTAATAAGTACCTGGAGTGGGATTGGAACTCAGGAAAATGAGTCTTCCTGACTCCAGACCAGGCACCCCATCCATATACAGTTAGGGCATATTAAATTGTGGATTGAATGAGTGAGTGAAATGTGGATTGTTACTAGTATAATTGAGTAATCAAAGCCAGGTGATAGTTTTCCTGGCGATATTTCAACCCCAAATTCAATTTAAACATGATTTCAATTGCTACCTACTATGTGGCAAGTGCTGGGAACACAAAAATGAAAGAAAATACACTATCTGTCCTCAAGAGGCTTACTGTTTAATAGGAAGGAAAGATATCTATGAGTTACAGAGAGAACTAGGTAGAGAATCCCCAGAAGTACAGGGAAGAGAGAGATTATATTTTTCCCAGAAATGCTCTAAAGGACAACAGTATGCCTTAAGGACTTAATTTTTTGGAGTTTGGCCCCGTTTCTTTCAAGGCTGCTTCATTAATATTAAAACCTGTATACTGAGTAAGACCATTTTGGGCCTGGCTTCAGACCAGCTACTTTTCAGTACGCAGGAGCTCGCTTCTCCGGGCAGTGATCTGCTGAAGGAATTGGAATGGTGCAGCTCACAAAAGGCCATCATCTTTTTTTCTAAACATTTTTTCCAAAGGACATGGGAAGAATCAGAAAACCTAGCAGCGTCTGTTTTCCCAAGGATCCCCCACGAGATGATCGACTAGCAGTTTGGAAATCTGTACAATTCTATCTTTCAAGATTTGAAGGAGATTTCAGGAAATTGAATTGTTCCCATGCTTTTCTCCTGCAAATATGTAGTTTTCTAGGCTTAGAAGAAGAGCTAGCCATTTTTTTTTTACTGGTCTCACATCTTTCTGTATATCCTGAGATTTAAAATCTATTTTAACATGGATCCTATTAAAATATCTTTTAAAAAAGGTCTAATCTGTTAAAGTTTCCAGTAATTCCCTAGAAGAATAGAATCACAGGGGCAGTCAGGTGGTGCAGTGGATAGAGCACCAGCCCTGAAGTCAGGAGGACCTGAGTTCAAATCTGGTCTCAGATACTCAACACTTCCTAGCTGTGTGACTTGGGCAAGTCACTTAACCTCAATTGCCTCACCAAAAAAAAAAAAAGAATTTATTTATTAAATTTATTTATTAAAAGGGGAAAAAAAGGAATTAATAGAATCAAAATCTTAAACTAGTAGAACATTAATTCTGGAAAGGACCTTGGAGATCACCTACCCACCCAATGTGGGAATCCCTGCCACAAGCAGCACTGAGAAATGGCCAATAAACAATTATTATCCTGGCTTTTGGTGACAAAGATGATTAAAGTAATAGGATATGAGTCCTTTGAACAAAGGCTAAATAGGCTAGAAAATAAAAGAAAGGGAATAAGCTTATGCAATACCTCATATGTGCCAGGTATTATGCTAAATGCTTTTTACAATTTCATTTTATAATTGAAAAAAAACTGAAGCAAATAGAGATTGATGGGGTCACACAGCTACTCTTAGGCCAGATTTGAACTCAGGTCTTTGTGATTTGAAACCTAGTGCTCTAGCACTGTACCCCAAGTTGGCTTTAAAACCTTAATGATCATTAACGGCTGTCAATGTATAATAAGGATTCTCTGGGGAAGGTGGGTTAGGGCGTCCAGATCTATGATTTTCTTTTCAGTCTAAGCAAGTCCCAGTGTTGAAATTCCCTCCGCAGATACAGATCAGTAATTCTTTAATAGCTTTTAGTTTAGAGAATTGCCTGGATCTCTGAGAGATTCACTGATTTGTCCGTTGTCACGGCTGGCATTTGTTAAAGAAAAATTTGAATCTGGGTCTACCTGTCTCCATGACATCCAAGGCGATGCCCATGGCTACCATCTCCTGACCTTTCCCCCCTCCCAACCCCCTAGAGAAAATTGCAGTTTAGTTATTCTTCATGCTCAAAGAGGATAAAAGGAGATATGGGCTTGAATTAAAGCCAGAAAGATTTTATTGACCAATGAGCTACAGAAGGAGATTAGAGAATCTCTATCCTGGGAAATCTTTAAGAAAAAGAATAATGGACCATTCTCTGTCCTGAATGATTGAATATTGAATTGTCTGAAGTGGGGTCAAGGAGCATATCCTCCATGGATGTTTTTTTTTCCCCACCATTCTAGATGCGTGAACAAAAAGGTTTGTTTTACAAAATGCATTTATTCAAAATGTATTTGTAACCAAACTGTACCAGCCCCAAGATATAAAGATAGAGCCTTTTGGCAATTTCTGTCTCCCAGAAAAAAGAAGGCCCAAGAGTCATCTACATATTTCTCAATATTACCTATAGCATCCTTGAAAAGAAATTCAGAATGCTTCTTTCTCAGCCTGCAGTCATATGAAAGAATTTCTACAGTATTGAATTTAAAAAGTTACCGAATAATTCATAAGTCCCAACTCCCTCCCGTCGTGGACCCATACAGCAATTCCTCTTCTGATCTGGGATGAGGAAGCTTTACTCTCCAGAAGTAAAATGCTCAACATGTGAAGTAAATTATTGACTACCAGATATCTTGTTGCTTGGAACAACTTCGAAGGAAGAATTTGACTTCCATTGAATATTTTATTTACCTGCAATTCATCAAAGGATAAGGACCAGGCTAGAATTTACAGTCAACACATTGTTAAGTTTATTCCAGCTTGTTTTCAGTGGAGACGTGGTGGTGGTAGTGGGCAGAGGGAGCTACTGAAAGCAAAGATTACTAATCCTGCCCTCATGTAGCCTAAAGCCTAATAGGTGGATATAAGATACCCACAGATGGCTGGTATACATTAACGTATATTCTATTAGAGAGGAGCAAGCCAAGTCCTGTATAAGTTCTGAGGGGAAGAATATCAGTATTGAACAGGGGACTTTAGAGGAAATAGCATCTGAAGTGGGCAGGAAAAGATGGGCAGGGAAATAGAAGGGTTAGGAGGATGATCCAGATACAGGGAACATCTTCACCTTTTTAATATACCTTTTTAGAGCTGAAGTGGATTTTGGGGACCATCTCATTCATTTCCATTTTCTAGAGAGGGAGATTCAGACTCATACACATTAAATGATTTGCAAAATGACATTAATTTCACACAGACAATAAAGTAACAGAATGGGAACTGAAGTCCCCATCTTCCACTTCCAAAACCAGTGCTTTTTTGTCTATACCTTAGTACCTCTCTATCCTTCATATCTTCAAAAAATCACAAGTAGGGAGCAGATAACAAAGCTTTAGACTAGTTCAATTCAACAGACATTTGTTAGATAAAAAAAAAAGAAAGAAAAATGAAAGTCCCTGCCCTCAAAAAGCTTCTATTCTATTGGTGGGTGGGAGATACACCATGACAAAAGTTCAGGCTTAAGTGTAACTCATAGTCCATAGGTTTATGTGAAACAGGTCCCAATCTAATGGCTACTCCCCACATAAGGGGCAATCAGGTGGTGCTAAATCCTGAGTCAGGACTTGAGTTCAAGTGCAGACTCAGACACTCCCTAGCTATGTGACCCTGGAGAAATCACTTAACACTGCATGCCTCAGTTTCTTCATTTGTAAAATGGGCTGAGAAGGACAATTTTCAATACCTCAAATGGGGTCATGAAGAGTGGAACATGACTGAAAATGACTCTGCAACAAATCCCCCAAATATCCCTTTCTCTTTGACTTATTATACCCCCTACCTAAGTTTACAATCAGAAATCTTCAGGCTGTAGCTTTTGGCTAGGTTTCTGCAAATGTTAGGAAGCTCTAAAAAACTCAGGATAATAACGTCCAGAGCAGGTATAGAACTACCTTGATTCCATCCCACAGAGAATACCTTGTTTTGAATTGCAATTATCTTAGAATTTAATTCCACCATGTTTTAAATGATTTTTTCCCTATTCATTTCTAGTCTTTCAAAAACAATCACATTTTTTTCTCTTTTTTTTTCTTTTAGGAATTGATTACTACAACAAGATGATAAATGACCTTTTAGCAAACAGCATCATACCCGTGGTAACTCTGTATCACTTTGATTTCCCCCAACCTTTAGAAGATCAAGGGGGCTGGAGAACTGGGGCGATTGTTGAAGTTTTTGACGCATATGCCCAATTTTGTTTTGGCACTTTTGGAGACCGGGTCAAACTGTGGATCACTATAAATGAGCCCAATATCCTTGCTCTGTTTGCTTATGAAAAAGGTAGTTTTCCTCCAGGTGTCCCTAACCCTGGAATCGGAGCCTATCAGGCAGCCCATAACATGATCAAAGCTCATGCCAAAGCCTGGCACAGTTATGATTCTTTGTTCAGAAAAAAGCAGAATGGTCAGGTGTCCATAGCATTGTTCTCCCCCTGGGTTGCGCCAGCCAATCCCGCATCTGTAGCTGACCAGGAAGCTGCAAAAAGGGCCATGGCCTTGGCCCTAGATTCATTTGCAAAACCTATATTTATCGATGGTGATTATCCCACTATCCTGAAGTCCCAGGTTGCCGCCGCCAGTAAAAAGCAAGGTTATCCATCGTCAAGACTCCCCGAGTTCACAGATGAAGAAAAGAAAATGATCAAAGGGACTGCTGATTTTTTTGCTGTCCAATATTACACAGCTAGCTTAGCAAAGCACCGAGAGAATTCAGAGGGAGAAGTGAATATTCTCAAGGATATAGAGGTTGAGGTATTCCCGGATCCATCGTGGCAGGTTCCACTTCAGGGCTCTTGGAACTACGTGGTACCGTGGGGCATTCGGAAACTCTTGAAATACATTAAGGTAACTATGTGCCCATTTGTATTCATTTGTATACATGCACCTACTCATACATACTTGGGCAATGGAGGTGTTGGAGCCAGAGGAAACCAGGTAGAGGGTTTTCTGACCCTTGTTGGGCAACCAAAGCTAAAAGCTAAATGGAGGTCATTGGGTTCTTGAAAGCAAAGATCAAACGTTCGATATAATGGAGAGTTAGTTAGGAATGACCACCAGGTAGCGAGAAAGTGATCTGATCCAGTCTTTACCAAGTCAATCCAGCAAGAAGTCCTTAAGAGTCTACTGTGGTAAAGGCACTGAATAAAATTGAGATAAACACAGAAAACCAGGTTATGGGTCTGGAAGGAAGCTCTTGTACAGTCTTTTCTTCCTCTGCAGGAGCTTTTTTGGTGGTTGAAGAATAGGGGAGATAAAGGAAAGTTTCCTTCAGGCAGGTACACATATTCTTACAATCATTTTCTTTTTTTTCTCTACTTTTAAATTATTATTAATACTTTTTATTTGCAAAACATATGTATGGGTAATTCTTCAACATTAACCCTTACAAAGCTTTCTGTTACAAATTTCCCCCCCTACTCCCCACCCTTCCCCTAGATGGCAGGATATTCCCTACATGCTAATTATGTTAAAATACTTAAGAAATCGAATATATGTATAGTTATTTCCACACATCATTTTTGTGCAGGAGAAATCATATCTACAAGAAAGAATAATCAGATAAAGGAAATACAATGCAAGCAAACATCAATAGAGAGCATGAAAATGATATGTTGTGGTCCACATTTCACATCCCTCTCTCTGGGTGTATATGGCTTTCTTCACTGAACAATTGGAACTGGTTTGAAGCATTTCATTGTTGAAGAGAGCCATTTCCATCAGAATTGATCGTCATATACTATTGTTGTTGCCGTGTATAATGATCTCCTGGTTCTGCTCACTTCACTCAGCATCAGTTCATGCAAGTCTCTCCAGGCCTCTCTGAAATCGTCCTGCTGGTCGTTTCTTACAGAACAATAATATTCCATAACATTCATATACCATAATTTATTCAGCCACTCTCCAATTGATGGGCATCCATTCAGTTTCCAGTTTCTAGCCACTACAAAAAGAGCTGCCACAAACATTCTTGCACATCTGGGGCCCTTTCCTTCTTTTATGATTTCTTTGGGGTATAAGCCCAATAGAAACACTGCTGGGTCAAAGGGTATGCACAATTTTATAATTTTTTGAGCACAGCTCCAAATTGCTCTCCAGAATGGCTGTATCCATTCACAGCTCCACCAACAATGCATCAGTGTCCCAGCCTTCCCACATCCCCTCCAACACCTGTCATTATCCTTTCCTGTCATTTTAGTTAATCCTTACAATCATTTTCTAAGGGGATCATAAAAATATAGATTTCATAAGGACCAGACATGGACATGGAATGGATTTATTTTGAGCACCCCGGGTGCCTAACATGTAGCAAGTGTGTAGGAAAATGGAGTCCACCTGTGCAAATATTGCGGCCCAAATCCAAAGAGTTGTTGTGAATGACTTCCTGGATGCTGTGACTGTGAGCTTTGCAGGAATCAGACACCTTCCTCCATACGGGATGGCCCATCACATAGCTGCAATGAACATTTCAACTTGTCAGTCATCGGGACCCCCGCTGTGAGGTTACTGGGGATGCAGCTGCCGGCAGCACCGAGGGGTTAAGGAGTAGTTACAATAAGCAGATGCTGATGCAGGGAAGATATTTCAGTCTTCTCATTAAAGTCAGAGTCATTTCACTGTCTTCATGGATATTTGCACAATTTTGCTTTTCCATTGTTAGTCATAAAAGGTCAGCTCGTGGAAAATTAAGTTAATAGGGTCAGTGCGATTTGATGAAAACTAGTTTGGGGGTTGGAGATAAGAGAAGATAGAGGGTAATGCACCTGATTTTATGAGCTTTTTTTACATCTGTTCCGAATAAAACTTCTGCTCTCTTGTTCTAGGATACGTATAATAACCCTGTAATTTACATCACCGAGAATGGATTTCCCCAGGGTGACCCTGCTCCACTTGATGACACTCAACGCTGGGAGTATTTCAGACAGACAATACAGGAACTGTACAAAGGTACCATTTGAAATGATGAAAGATCAATTGTGCAAACTTAATATAATTTTCCTATGGGCCTATTTGCATTCAGCAAAGACCAATGATTTTTGAAGCTGAAATTCATGTAAATCAGGATAAAGCAAGGTGATTAGAAAGAAGTATTTAGGAAGTAGGAAGGTGAGTCACTTTAGTCTATCGTCAATATCCCAGAAGAGAATCAAATAGAGAAGGAACACTTGTTGAAGTGATTTTATGAAGCTGATCCCAAAGGAGAGAAGAGCCACGGCCTTTGATTCCCCAAAGATTATCATTTACCAACTCATATATTTGTTTGCATATTTTAATAACCCACATGCCAAGACACAGCCTGACAGATAGACAAGGAAAAGGTATTTTTAATTAAATATTAGAGCAGTAAGCTTCAGAGTGACACAATTGCCAATGAATATTTTTATTTAAAGGCATGGCCGATTAACTCAGGAAGGAACGGTTCTCGCTGTGTCAGAACTAGGTATTGTGTGTTAAAATATTAATGTCTTCTGATGATTAAATTCTCCTGAATTCTCTTCATTGGTAACCAGAGGTAAATGTGTTTTTTTTTCCCTACTGCTCCCTTTAATTTATCCTTTCCTAGTTATCCTTCAAGGTTTTGGGGAGCGCTCAGTAGATCATTGATCATCGTGAACTTCGGTTTATGGAAGGAATGAAATAAATTGCCAAGAACATTTATTTTCTAGCATTTAGCATAGCGTCTGGTATATAGTAGGTGCTCAATACATACTTACTAATTAACACTGCCAGGGCTGGGCTAATTGGATTCCTCTACCTCTAGTCCTGCGCCACTTTTGGTGTTAATGAGGAACAAATATTTTATCACTATATAAAGTTATTTAATCAATCATATAAAGCCTTGCAAGTTTTCAGTGCAAATAAAGGGGTTTGTTGAAGCACAAACTGGTCGTATTTTAGCAGGAGATAGTAATTCTGAAGGTTAACATTAAAAGTGAGTGATGTTACAGGTGATGTGGAGACGAGGAAAGGCTATAGAGGTACGGGAAGCAGGGAATGGGTGCCATTAAAAAAAACATTAATTTCTCTAAAAGGAAGTGGATTCTAGTAGATAGAATCCTAAACTTAGAGTTAGGAAGAATGGGATCCAAATCTACCTCAGACGCTTCTAGACAAGCCGTTCCCTGTATCCCACACAACTCCCTAGGATTTAGCTTTTTAAGTCATAAACCAGTCATTTTCTATAGTGTTGAAAGAAATTTCCCTACCAGGGGTCATTCAGTCTGAGGCCTGAGAGGAGGATGTTAATGGAGGACTTTTGTCTTGTAGGTCATAGGGTCTTTATTAACTGCTCTGTCCCAGTTTTGGCCTAGCCTCTGACTCAGGTGAGCAGTCACCTGGCTGTGAGGGACCACCTGGCTCTGTGACCTTGGCTAAGACACATATGTCCTGGTCCTGAGTTTCTCATCTGGAAAACGGGGGCGCACAGACTTGCTTCCCTTCACAAAGCTCCCTTAAGGCACAGCTGATGATCGTGATTGGCATGACTTCCATAAGTAAAAAGCACCAGGTGAACGATTAAAAATAATAACCAGCCAAATAAGACATTAGCAGGAGCACTGTAGGTGAGAGCCTAGCCAAAACCCAGGGAGTCAGCTGGATGATGGTTCTGTGATTTCCGTGAACAAATCATTCCCCCCATCATCTCATAGAAAGATGGGCTCCTAATGGCACTAGAGTTGAATCAATGATGTTCTCCTGGAGGTCTTGTCTCTCTCATTAGAGACAATTCCCCAGCACTTAGCAGAGCAGTAAAAAAGTAAGCTGATGTCTCCATTTCTTTGGGGGGAAAGGGGCAGAGAAGGAAGAAAAAATCCATTTTCTTTCTTAAAGACAAAGAAATCAGTTTGAGATGGTTACGCTCTCTGTTACATAAGTATATTGGAATAGTCTCTGAATATCTAGACACAAAAAATTCACAAGTGGGAGGATGGAAGATCACCTTCAAGTTATTGTCCTCGGCACCTGTTCCTTCTTCACAAATGCAACCCTGTCCTTTTTCCAAATTGTTTTCCCCGAGTTGGAGTGAGCGTGATGTTTTCCCTACTAGGTGTGGATCTCGGCGTTTTGTTTTACCCTCCTAGAGGGGGGAAACGTTGTTGAAACAACACGGGTCTCATTAAATGTATGGCTTCATGAGGAAGCTCGCCACGGATGGCATAATGTTGGCTCTTTGGCTATTTCCAGCAGGAGTTCTGTTGAGAAGGGAGTAGCAATGTCCCACTCCATTATTATTGTTGAAAGGGTTGCCAGACTGGATAAAAAGTCAAAATGTTGGCAGTAGAAGCAATAATCTGGCAAGTGGGTGCCTGGGATAGCTTTGTCATGTGAGTATTTGGCCTGTTTTTGACAATAGCTGGTATTGCTAAGTCTTTAAGTTCCTCTAAAAAAAGATCCTAATACTCTTATCTTTTTTTAAACCCTACACTGATCCTTGATTCTCTTGGGGGATTTATATGGATCTGTACACCATTATGAGGTGAAGTTGTTGAGACTGGGCCAGGATTTTATTTTATTTTTTTGTCACTGGAAAGTAGTGACTCTTTTTCTGGGGGTGGAAATTACTTGGAAGATGATCTGGACCCAAGGGGAGATTAAAAAGATTGGGGAGAACCAAGAGACTCCTCTAGAGACATCTCTGTACCAACTTGAATATCATACTTAGAGAATAAGTGTAGATGTCCTTGTTTTTAGTTCAAATTGTCTCCTTGCTGTATCAAAGGGGGGGGGGGGTAGAAGGAGAAGGGAGAGAAACATACCAGAAAAATAATTTGGAATTTCCCTTTCCTCTGCTGCTCTCTTCTATCCCTTCCAATAATTGAGCCCAGTCTCTGCAGAAAATGATTCACACATTTAGATAAATATATTAAAAATGGAGAGGATACCTCAATACATTAGGATAATATGGGATGGATGATGTTATAGCATAAAGAGGATTTGAAGCTAGTTAGCCCTTGGTGGAAATAATTAGGTCTGAAAGTGACTATAGGAAGACAGCATCCATCCTAAATGGGCTCATAAGTTTCAACAGTTATTTGGATATGAATTGGGCAAGGGGGGCATCTGATCAGTAAAAAGTACCTCTAATTCTAGTTGAAGGTTTTCTCCGGGAAATTCTTCAGCAGAAATTGGATCCAGATATTTTGATTTTTTTTTTTTTTTGCTTAGGCAATTGGGGTTAAGTGACTTGCCCAGGGTCACACAGCTAGGGAATGTTAAGTGTCTGAGACCAGATTTGAATTCAGGTCCTCCTGACTTCAGGGCTGGGGCTCCATCCACTGCGCCTCCTAGCCAATTACTTTGAATTCTTGATGCTGGAATGCAATCCCTATACGAGATCACCTTTCTGGGTCAAAAATGGGGATAATAATAGGACTGTATGTAAGGGCTATGGGCTTATTTATCTGTGTGTCCCTCAGCCCTTAGCATTGGGTTTCATGCTTAGTAATTGTATAGTCCATGTCCATTGAATTAAATTGACTTGTAAGTGTGTCGTGGCCATCTGCTATGGCAGGTCAGAATGCTAGACTTGGAGATCTAAGAAACCCACTCAAATCCTGCCCAAAACTTGTTAGTCATGTGACTCTGGGCAAATCACTTCTTTTATTGGAGCCTTCTTTTCTTATGGACAATGGGAAAGCTCATCTCACTGGTGGTACAAAAGAGGGACCAAAGAGACAATGTGTTCAAGGTACTTTGCAAACCTTAGAGCAATGACCAGTTATTATCATCTGAGTAGCTTGATGGAGTATTTATTTAACTGTCCTAGAAGTCATGAAAACCTGATTTTAAGTCTTGCCTCTTTTACACGAGGGCTGTGGGACACTGGACAAGTCATTTAAACTCAAGGCAACTCCCAAGGACAGAGTTGCTTGGAAAGTATTGACCTGCCTTGGTAAATAGAGTTTCCTTATCTGGGAGCTCCTATGCAAATGAAAATCACAAATTCAGATCCTCTCTTTATATCATCATCATCATTATCACCAATTGTTATCAAGTTTCGAACCCAAGAAATGTCAGTAGGTGAATCATATCTAGAAGAAATTAAAATAAAGAGCTTGCTGGAAAGACCATTTTCCTTTCCCCAAGAATATTTTCCACACTAGCAACAAAAGCCTGATTTTAGCAACTTTGTGTGCCAACCCAGCTAGCTTCCCAGGCCAGTGCCATGCCTGAGCTAGCACAGCGGTCTATGATTGCAGGGAAGGTTTGTTAATGACCAGCTTTGGACTTTTAATGACAAAACCCCACAGCAAGATGTCATCGCTGTTATTGAAGACTTCACTGAGACTGTTGAAGCTGATACCTTGCAACAAGAAGGTTGTAAATCTTAGAGGCTCGATTCTCTACCATGACAAGATGCTGAGAAAAAAAAATTATGCTTCTTTTTGGCTGTACTCCTGCTTCCATCCTGGCCCCCTGGATTTCCCATGCAAGAAGGGAAAGCACATTGCTGCTGGTTAGCTCCCTAGTCTGATTCCAGGTCACAAACAACCTAGTGCATTTAACTGGGTAAATTGTGTTAAACAACTGTAACCTCCAAACGAACATTAAACATAAAACAAAACAACATCAGGGACAAACCTCCAATCTAAAGAAAGATCTCAGACGATAACATATTCAACATTCAGAAAACTGCAGCAGAAATCCAGAACTGAAAGCCAATTGCCGGTTGGAGATGCCCTCTGTGGCCCCAATCGTATTATTTTTAAGGGGATTTTGAAAAATGGGTCTTGTAAATATATATTTTGTACATATATTTGCCATTTTAGAGTCTGTCTCTTCCACTCCATCACCTCCTATCCCCAAAAACCATTAAAGAGCAAGTCTGCCCTCATGATCTGAGCTTTCTTGAGCATCCTGAGGCAGGATGATGAGCTTGCATTGCATAGTCCCCTTTGCTAAGAGGCAATTTGGAACAGTGAAAAGGGCTGTCCGTTTGGGAGTTAGAGAGGACAGCTTTCTTCTCCAAAATACACACTATGAGTGATTTTGGAGGAGTATCTCCAGGTTTCTGTTTCAGTTTTCCAGTGTTCAAAAGCAGGGGTTTGGTTTAGGTGCCTTCTAGCTCTCAATCTAGAATATGAGAATGTTAAGGCTGGAGAAAACATCTGAGGAAATGTATTTCATCCTTCTTTTATAGATAAGAAAATCTAAGCAGTTGTGAAGCTCAAAATAACATTTTTAAATACCTAAAGTAAGATATGTAGGATTATAAAGGAAGCCAATTACAACAAAACACAGACTATTAAATCAAACAAAAAAAAATCAAAATCAACCTATCAAAATTAAAATCAAACTCAAACTATTAAAAGCATACCCAGAAAAAATAAATTCATTGGTCCCAGATTAAGGACCCCTGGTAGAGGAACTGAATGAGTATCCATAAATCACAACACTTCTGGTTTGTGATAAACCAAGTCCCTTTTTCCATTGTGCTTCAGTGCCTGTAAAAATGGGCACATGTACCTTTGTGAAAGCAGAGAATAGCTAATTTCCATGGTCTTTAGCTGTTCCCTGCATCTGTAAGCAAGCAGACTCCTGGCTGCATTGATAGACTTTAGCCAATTCTCTTTTCTATGGGTGTCTGTCAGTCAGGGACTTTGGAAGTTTAAACAATTATTGCTAGGAATGAGGAAGAAAGAAAATATAGCTTAACATGGGGTAGGGGGTACAAAAGCATCTAGGGGGAAAGAAGTGCAATTAGACCTAGGGAGGACATAGTCTAAGTGATCCTGAGCACTGCACTTGTTCTCAACATGACAAGTAATCAGGGAGTGTCTGATTGTTATGATGTTCCCAGGCCAGAAGATCCCTAAAGTATCAATTTTCTTTTTCTGAGAGCAAATAATAAAAGTTACACAGCAAACTAGTGAGATTCCCCTTTTGATATTGAACCTGATATGAGGAGACCAAGCAAGAAGTCTAAAGGATTTTTTTTAATCTCAAGATGCAACTGTTCATTGACCAAAGATGTCAAGGACAAGATTTACTAGCATATTTTGTTATAATTGTTTACCATTTCCCAGGCTACGATATAAACTTTGAGGCATCGGGATTAATTAATGGGGGAATTAATTAATCAACTAATTAATTAATGGCTTAGCTGAATTGTTTTCTGAAACCATCTATAATTATGATCTCTACCTTTGTGTATACATTGTCACACATCTCTATACCTAGCATGAATCTGTCCAGAGGCAGTTCAGGAGAGAGAAAGTTGGGATTAGATCCAAGATGACTCGGCTTCAGATTTTTGCTTTGACTCCAACTGTATAACCCCGAGAAAGGCACTTAACCTTTATATGTTTCAGTTTCTTCATCTGTAAAATGAGACAATTGGATTAGATGGCCTCCCTGAGAGACTCTTTCAGTTTTAAATTAATGATCTTATGATAAGCTTTTGGGGTATGGGGGGCATGGATCCTTCCCACATGTGTTACCAGAAATGTGGACAATTTACCTACCTGAGTAAAGAATTTTGCTCTGCTCTTAAAAAAGACGATGATTTCATTTCCAAATCATTTTTAAGGTCAAGAAATAGTTAAGTGTTTCCTTCTTTGCTGGAACACATTGAAAATGAATAGCACTCTTCATCTATGAAGCAAGTTATCACTTGGAGTTTGTTGGGTCAAAAGGGTCACCTCAGACACAAGTTAAACAAAGTCACTATAGATCACATAAAATCTCTGACAGGAAATTTAATGCATCGAATCAGCTCCAAGTATTAGTGTAAAATCCCCAGCCGAACAACTCTTGGCCAGTTACCATCACGAGTAGTAAAATCACATTTCAAAACACGGTCAGATGAAGCACTGCCTAATCTATCAAGTTTTAAGGCATTTAAATATGACCATCAAATACCTTCTCTATAAAGTGTGTTCCATCATTCTGTTCACCGAGTAGTAATTTTAACTTTTTCTTAAATGTGACTTTATCATTAACCTTTTGTTCGAGTTATATCAGATTGAAGGGCTCACAGTCCGTGGCAATTCCCAAATTAGACTTGTCCAAAGTTCGTCCTGAACCTTTCTTTGGGAAGTTTGTGACTTGGTTGTTCTGTTGAGCATTTTTGTGATCCTAGGACCTGTTCTTAGCAGACCTCCTTTTTTATTCCCTCCCATTTTTACCTTCCTAGTGCCCACTCCTTTACACAAGAGAGAGATATCAGTCTGGGAAGGAAGCTAAAGTCAGTCCCCACTAAAATAAAAATTGATTTGTTCAAGTTTGTCCCAAAAAGTGGTCTGAGCAGATAAAGGAACAGTTTCGTGACTTTGAAAAGTGAAACTCCAGCAAGGCATCCTATATGAGGGGCTAAAGTTTAGTCTCATGGGAATGTGGGGTTTACTATTTATGGAGTTTAACTGAATTGAATAAACATTTATTAAACACCTACAATGTAATAAGAATTGAGCTAGACCCAAGGGGGGACTGTAAAAATAAAAACAAAAGCCCCTCTTCTCAAGGAGCTTTTATTCTACTGGGTAAAAATGACCTAAACCAGATAAATAAATACCAAATGTCTATAAAGTAAGGACAAATAACTCGGGGAGAGTGTAGAAAAAGCATACAGTGGAGAACCTAGACCAAAGTTTCCTAATCATCAATGCCTTTGGCAGATTAATGAAGTTTGGGGATCCCTTTTCAGAATAATATTTTTAAATCCCTAAAATGCATGAGATGTACATCGACATGTAACAAATATAATATTAAAAAGAAAGCACCTGCCACGCCTATATGATCAAATGTTTAAAGACGTTTTTCCCCTCCTTTTTTAGCATCAAAGAACTGAAAACAAAGTAGATGCTTGCTGATTGAGAAATGGCTAAAAAAATTGGCATTTAAATATAATGAATCTAATTTATTTATAAGAGATGATGAATATAGAGAAGTATTGGAAAACATTTGAACTGATGGAAAGTGAAATAAAAAGAACTAGGAAAAACATATATCTACATATCAATATCTATATCTATAGATATCTATGTTGAGTACAATGAAGTGAGTGAAAAGAACAATAACGACAACACTTTAAAGTGAATACTGTAAAATTATAATAACCAAGTTTGACCTTATACAAGTTGATTAGATACTTCTTCCATTTCTTTGCAAAAGTAGTGGAATATGAGTATGGGACACTGAATAGAATGATAGTTCTATTTTTTAATTTTTAAAAATGTTTATATTCCATAAAATATTCCCAAATTGCATGTAAAGTATTTAATATTCATTGAAAATTTTTTTGAGTTCCCAATTTCTTTCTCCCTCCCTTCTCTCCTCTATTTCTTGATAAGGCCAGCAAAATAATCATTATACATATGAAACCATGCAAAACATATTGTCATATTAGTCATATTGCAAAAGAACACACACACACTCCACTCAAGAAAAATAAAGTAAAAAAACTTTGCTTCAGTTTGCAGTAGATCTATTTTTTATGTCTTAGTTTGGATGTACTGTTATTTCAAATTCTTTGTCATAGGAATGGCTTTCAGGAGGATAGAGGAATATGTTGGGAAACAAAAGATAGCAATATAAAATTTTTTAAATCCATGTCATTTGCTGTTTGTTTCTGAGTAAAATCATTTCAAAGCCTGAAAAAGGAAGTATCAGTAGTTCTATGTTCATTGTTTTCAGAGATTAGCTTATTATTCTATATGCAAGGATTTAAATGCTCTCAGAATATATATTTAAAAGCAGTTCAGAACCATGGATAGATTGTTGGACTCGAAGTTTGGAAGGCTAAAGTTCAAATGTCTATGAATCTGAAAAAGTCATTTTGACTCAGTGCCACAGGAAACTCTTTAAGATGAAAAATAGTGTCACAGAGAAGTTGCAAACTTGTGAGGGTGGAAGGAATTTCTA
>JAJPUD010013829.1:27768-42771 GCA_023553655.1 Myrmecobius fasciatus | reverse complement strand
GTGGTGTTAGGTATGGGTCAAGCCCTAATTTCTTCCACACTTGTTTCCAATTTTCCCAGCAGTTTTTGCCGAATAGAATTTATCCCAAAAGCACCAGCTTTCAATTTAAAAAAAAATTCACTTACATTACTGTAATCATTGCAACACATACACAAACATTTTATCTAAGAGAAATTAGACTGGGTCTCTAAGAAATCAGGCTTCTGGCAGGTAAGGGTATTACTTAAGCTACAGAACCTTGTTGGGAACCAATAAAAAGTAAATTAGCTTTGCAATAAGAGTTATACTGCCCCTATGACAGGGAGGCAGATGCAGGAAGAAATGAGGTCTTTTCCTGAAGGCTGGGAAATGTATTTGTGGACTGAGATGCATTCTATACCTCACTGCATGGCTGGAACCTCATCCTAGCATCTGTCTCAGCTTTGCCCTGATCAGCCACCAGCATAGATCTTGGCAAGGACACAATGCCAACATATGCCACCTTGGCATAGTCCCATTTCTCAACTAATTGCAACTTATTATCACAGCAATTTAGGAGTCCAGACACATATATGTTTCCACTGATAAGACTGAGGATGGTCTTAAAAAGATTTGTAATGCTCTTTTTTTCCCAGGGAGAGAAATGGAACATTATACTATTCTAACATTGCTTTAATTTTCTATTTTACTTTAAAATGTTTTCTAATTTTCCATTTGAGGTGCCACAGAAATCCTGTGCCTGGATTCTCTCCCCTTTCCCATCTACTGAAATCCTACTTAATCCTTCAAGATCCAGCTTAGACACCATCTCTATGAAATTCTTCCCTCATCCCCTCTTTCAGAAGTGATCTTACCCCCTTTTGAATTCACAGAACTTAAAAAAATTACCTCTCTTATGTACTTATAGTCCATTTTTATTGTTGTTACCTGTCAAGTCAACAAAGATTAAATGTCTTCTTGGTGTCTTATACTTTCCAAACACTGGGGATACAAACAAAGGTGAAAACAGTCTTCATCCTCAAGGAACTTACAATCTGACAGGAGAGACAATGTGCTAAATAAAGAGTAAGTACAAACAAACTATTTGTAGTATAAATTAGAGAGGTAATCTGGTGTTTTGATGGGCAACCAAATTTGACATCATTTTCCCTAAGCCCTCAAGACTGGCACTGGCACAGGACTGCCTAGCATGACATGCCCTCATCAGAGAAGGTGCTATACTCTTTGAGCAAAGCAGAATTGAATTACTTTAGAAGAAATGTGTGGTCCTTAAAGTTAGAGACTCCATCCCAGATGTTCATAGGGATTATTTGTGTCCCACCTGTGGCAGAACATTCCAAGCTCCTATTGGTCTGATCAGCCACAGTTGGACACACTGTAACTCTAATATAGTGATTTTGTTTTGGTCGTCTTGGAGAACAAAGACAACAACTTAATGTTGAGGTAATCTCAGAAGTAAGGCATTACCACTAAGGGTTATTAGGTAAGGCTTTTTATAAAAGGTGGAAGACAACCGTATATAAAAAATGTCCAAAGTCAGGAGATGCAATGTCTTGTGCAAGGAACACAAGGAGGCCAGGGTCACTGGATTGTAGAGTATACAGGAAGGAAGGAAAAAAAGAAGGAAAAAAGGAAGGAAACAAATATTTATTAAACACCTACTGTGTATCAGGAACTCATATACTTATTTGATCCTCATAATAATCTTAGGGGATAAATGTTATTATCTCCATTTTACAGCTGAGGAAACTGAGGCAGGCAGCGTTTAGTAACTTGCAAAGGGTCACATAGCTGGTGAGGCTGGTTTTGAATTGAGAGCTAGCTGACATATTTCATACTTTAAAGTCTGTGCCACTTAGATGTTTATAATCAGTTAAGTACAGTAAGATTAGTAGAAGAAAAAAAACAGACCAGGTTATGAAGGACTTCAAAATTAAAAAGGATTTTATATTTGATCTTGAAGGTAATAGAGAGTCATTGGAGTTTATTGAATTGAGGGGGTAACATAGAATTGTGCTTTTAGATAGCTACACTTTGATAGCTAAATACAGGATGACCTGGACTGAGATCAACCAGAAATCTATTGCAATAGCCAAGGCATCAGGTGATGAGACTATGTGCATATCTTGTTTTCCTTGTTAGACTAAGTTCTTTGAAGACAGAGATTATACCTTTTTGGGGATTCACATCTCTTCCAGCACTAATCCCAGTGTATCGTGCAAAAAACCAGTTTCTGCTGAATACTAAAGGAAGGAAATGGGGAAAAGAGGCAGAAGAGAAGTTAAAAATGAAGGGGAAATGAGAAGTCTTCAAGACTAATATTACTTTAAACTATAAATTCCTGGGAACAACAATTACTTGAGTCTTTGGAAACCCTTCCTGATGTCCTAGGACTTTATTTGGCTTGGTTGGGGAGGCTAGGATGAGGAAGGACTGTTCTATCTGGTCTAATTATTACAAGGAATAGTCCTTTGCAATTGCCCCATTGCCCATGTGACCTAGCAACTTTGTATTGATAATATCTGAGAAATTACATGCACTGCTTTGTAGTCTCCTTCTGCTACACTGAACACACCATGCTTTGAAAACCAAAAAGCAATGGACCCTTGTTTTGTTCCTGACCTTAGAGTCTGAAATTTTAGAAGCAGCTGCTGTCCTAAGACTTGTGATTAAAATTTCTGCACAAAAGAGAAATTCTCTGTTTGTTAAGGCTTAGTTGGTCCTAATGTAATATCAGTCTGACTGAATGACCCAGTCTGACCCAAGCGTGATTATTTAGGTGGAAGTGCCTCCATCTGTCTATTAGAAATGTATTAAAAGGAACTAGCTGCCATTCTCTGTCTTACATACATTGTAATTAGTTTAGAATAAAAAGGGGTCAGTGTCCCTGTTAAATTAAATTTTCCTATTATGTGTCTGGCAAAGAGCCAGGATGTGAAGGGAGGTGACTACACTTAAGGTCTGTGACAGCCCCTTCTCAAATAGGGTTAGAGTCTCTTAGTGAGAGGGAAATTGTTCATCAGGACTTCTTGTTCCACTGAGTTTTCTGAGGGTGAATCACAAGTGAATGTGCAATGTGTAGATGGGAGGGATGATGGCCCATTCAGGGAGAATTGTGAGTGACACTGATGATCAGCTCCTTGAAGACAGGAGCCAACTGTCTTCTCTGTGTTTCTTCAGGACTCCATAACTCAGTGAATGTTCAGATTATAGAACCAGAGGAAATTACCAGCAAGAACAATCATTTGCTCTTGCAGCAGGCTGGTGATGAAGCTGGAGGAGGACAGTGATGGATTATGTTCATCAACCATGCTTTTTCTTTTTCTTTCTTCTTCTTTTTTTTTTTCTGAGGCAATTAGGGTTAAGTGACTTGCCCAGGGTCACACAGCTAGGACGTGTTAAGTGTCTGAGATCAGATTTGAACTCAGGTCCTTCTGACTTCAGGGCTGGTGCTCTATCCACTGCGCCACCTAGCTGCCCCTCAACCATGCTTTTTCATTGACTGTTGTGAGACACATGGCACATTACATTGCTCCCCCCAGGAAGAAAAGTTGTGAGTTAGGTAAACACTATTTTCTTTGCTCCTTTATCCCCCTCCATATTCTATATCCTCTATCTTCTTTTCTTTTCACAGAAAATAAACTTGGAAGTGTTCTTAGAAACTGTAGTCTAACTCCTTCACATTTTCCAGATGAGGAAACTGAGACCCTAGAGGTAAGGTGTCTTGGTCAAAATCACACAAGTCATTAATGGCAGAATCATGACTAGAATACAAGTCACAGAATCATTGAATTTCAGAGCTGGATGGAACTTGGGAGGTCATTGGAGGCAAATGGGCTTCTCTCCCAAATGCCAGACAAGTGACAATCCTACAGTTACTTGAAAGTGTCCAACAGTAGGAAGTGCATTGTCTTTTGAGGAGACCCACCCCATTTCTCTCCTCACAACTACCAGTCATTGCTGCTAATTCTATCTTCTAGGTCCCAGAACAACAAATATATAAAGGGTGTGCAGATTGTTAAATTGTCAGTAATTATGTCTTGGAAATTTACTAATACTATAAATCAGGACTTGATTTCTTATTTACTGGATTTATTTATTGTTTTGGTGATTATCTAGATTTAAGAAACTGATGGAGGAAATGTTAATTATAAAGATTAAATTTAAAGTTTGCCATTTTTTCCTCCTTTAGAATAGCTAGTTGTTAAACATTACCAGCTCATCTTTGAAACTAATTCTTCCTTCACATGTAGCATGTCAAATTCTTTTCTTTTCTTTTTTCTTTTTTTTTTTTGCTGAGGCAATTGGGATTAAGTGACTTGCCCAGGGTCACACAGGTTGTATTATGTAGCATGTCAAATTCTTAAAGACAACTATTGTGTCATTCTCAAGTCTCCTTTTCTCCAGGTTAAATATTCACAATGTCTTCAACTAACCATCATACCCCAAATTTCCGGAGTTCTCATTGATCTGGTCATCCTCCATTGGGGATGTTCCAATTTTTCAACATTTTTCCTAAAATGTGAAGCACTGAATCTACTAATTTAGATATGACCTGGCCAGAGTAGAATATAGGGGGATCATGACTTTCTTTCTTCTTAGCACTATGCTTCAATTTATGATGAAGTTAGAGCACAGTGGATGGGATACTAGATTTAGAGCCAGAAAAACCTGAGTTCAAATTTGCTAGAATCACTTACCCACTGTGTAACCCTGGACAACTCAATCTCTGTGTTTGGTTTCCTCATCTGTGAAACTGGGATAATAATATTGAGGATGTTGTAACGATAAAATGAGATAATGTTTGTAAAGTCCTTTACAAATCTCAATTATAAACTCTTATTATATTGCTATTATTTGCAGAAGATCTAGCTATTTCTATTGAATCAATCAATAAAAGGCATAAATTAAATTCAAATAAATTCTTAATCAAATTGGAAGGAGTGAAATACTTTAGGATGAAATCAGATGTTACTATGCAAGAAATTTGTTGAGTTGAAGAATATTTAAAGCTCTTGGTTTATTTGTTTTAGAGAAAGAGTTTGAGCCAGAAGGGAGTCAATCATCAGGAGCACTTTAAGGAGGCAGTTCTTCATAAATGGAACTATAAGACATCAAAAAAAGATGTGGGCAAATATTGAGTTCTCCCCCTACTTGTTTTTGACTAGAAGCCAAACTTTGTACTAACTGTTATAATTATATTCTCTCAGTAGATATTTCTTTGTATAGAATAACTGATATTAACTGGTTAATCAGTATTTGGAGGCTATATTAGATAGGTGCTCACAACCAATGACATTAGGAATCTTAATCTCTCAGGGTTACCTCTAGAACCCTGAGCAAAGAAGTGGTCAGCTACCCTTTGGGCCTTAGCTCTTCATTATAAGTAGAAGTTCAGGAAGAAGCTCCAGAGGGGTGATGCACCTCTAAAATGAAAAGGTAAGACTAGATGAAATTTGAATTTTATATTGAACAGAATAAGGCTAAGGTATGATTGCTGGGATACTCCTCTAAATACCTTCTCATAAAACTGGCATTGATTAATTACTATTTTTTTGTTACCATTAATCAGCTAATTCTGAGACTAACTTACTATCATCATAGCCTATATCTCACTAACTTATCTAAAAGGATTTAATGAGAAACTTTGTTAAATGTCTTGCTAAAAAAACAAAACAAAATTATGCACATGTTATTCTATTAATTTAGTAAGGCAAAAAAAAAGGCCATTACTATAGTCTGGAATATCCTGTTCTTGTTGAGTTCATGACTTTGATAAGCTTTTCATGACTACTGCTTTCCTTTTTAAAGGGTTATAAGCTACTCCTTTAACGAAAAGATATGGAATCTTGTGGGGGACTTGGTAGTCAAGTTCATGGTCCTATAGAATGAATAATCTACCTACTTCCTTTTTTGATGTATATGAGTGAAAATCAAGACACCTATCCAACTTAAGTATCTTTAAAAGATCACTGATAATGATTTAACCATTTCCAACTGTTCTTTCAGTATCCTAGGAATTCTGAATCCAGGGCTTTGGTGAACTCATTAAGAGCTGTAAAATATTCTTTTATAATCTCCTTGTTTATCCTAAAATAGACCTGTCTACTTCATATATTCCTTCTGGAAGTTTTTTTTCCTGTTATATTTGGCAATGAAAAATTATTCTTATATTAGCTATTTTGATACCTATAATACTTTGATGAATGTATAAACTTATCTATGTGGGTACTCCATCCAGTGATGCTGATTATTCTATTCTATCCATGTCCTTTTACCTTATGTAGTTCATATCATTGCATAAATTCACAGGAGATCCACTCATCATACTTGAGACCTTCTTCTGATTAACTTAACATTGTGAAATAATCAATTGAACACTCAGGCAACCCATTTGCTATTCCTCTCTCATGCCATATGAATGGCTCATCATCTTTTCTTGTACATATTTTTTCTGAAGACTTCTCTTAATTTCTTTTGTGTAATTCTTCATAATAATGCATTATACCATACTCATGTTCACCATGAATATTTTATTGCCTTGTGAATGACCCTTAAATTTATTCCTTTGGAAACTGTCCTATGACTAACAGTTCCATAGTCTCACTAAAATAATATTATTTAAAAGAGAGGCTGTGTTTATTTATTAAAGCTTTTTATTTGCAAAACATATGCATAGGTAATTTTTCAACATTGACCCTTGCAAAGCTTTCTGTTACAAATTTTTCCTTCCTACCCCCCACCCCCTCCCCTAGATGACAGGAAGTCTAATACATGTTAATTATGTTAAAATATTTGACAGATTGAATATATATATATATGTATATATATTTATACAGTTATCTTGCTGTACAGGAAAAAAAAAACCTGAGAAGGAAAACATAATGTAAGCAAACATCGATAGAGAATGTGAAAATGCTACATTGTCGCCCAGACTCAGATGCCACAGGCCTCTCCCTGGGTATATATGTCTTTCTTCATCACTGAACAACTGAAACTGATTTGAAACATCTCATTGTTGAAGAGAACCATGCCCTTCAGAATTGATCATCATATAGTATTGTTGTTGCCGTGTATAATGATCTCCTGGTTCTGCTGATTTCGCTCAGCATCACTTCATGCAAGTCTCTCCAGGCCTCTTTGAAATCATCCTGCTGGTCGTTTCTTATACAACAATAATATTCCATAACATTCATATACCACAATTTATTCAGCCACTCTCCAATTGATGGGCATCCATTCAGTTTTCAGTTTCTGGCCACTACAAAAAGGGCTGCTACAAACATTTTTGCACATGTGGGTCCGGAGAAATTAGTTCACTAAAAGAATTCAAATTTTCCCAAAGGCAATCCTATTCACTCCTATACAGAATTAATTGTTCATTCTGTATGAGAATAAGTTTCATGGGTTGTTCATCCAATTATATTTCATAGCCTGGGCAGTAGGCATTCTTCATCTACTTGGTTTATATACTATGGGATAATAAAGATGAATTCTGTTGATTGATTATGGATGTATTTAAGAGTCTCTGAAATATTCTGGGGCTTTACTAAATTAACACATTTTCATTTGTAAAGAGGAGTATCTGAAGGAACTCACCATAAACCATATAAATTCTTTTACATCTGTCAAGGAATCTTGCATATGCGGGAGAGATACTTTGTTAGAAGAGAATCTTAATGATAGTATATTGTTCTGCTGAATCAAAAACCTTTTTAATGATCAACAAATAATAAACATAGTGGGGTCTTTTATTCTTTAGATCTTTTGGTCAGGTGTTTTGAGTATAAAAATGTGGTTAGGACATATGTCAAGGGAATCAAAAACTGAAGGAAAGGTTCAATAAGTAACAACATATTTATAGAAGTTCTTTTTGTAGTAGCAAAAGACTTGAAACAAATTGGATGTTGATCATTTAGAAAATGGCTTAAAAAACCTTCCCTGATATATAAATGTAATGAATATTACTATTCAGTAGTGACAGATATGAAGAATTCAAAGAAACATTAGAAGATTTGCATGAACTGATATAGAGCAAAATAAGCAGAAGCATTAGATTAATATGCACAATGGAAAGATCATAAAAAGAAATCAAACTGAATACATGAAATCCAATTCGTTCTGGAGAATAGACAAGAAAAGAAACTGTCTTCCACAACACACAAATACACACAGACATTTATTGATTTATAAAATGGAAATGGCCCCCAACTCTGGCATTCGGGCTAAGCTATTGAAATGGGACCATCTTTATTTAACTTAAAAAAAAATGCAAAGGATTTATATCTGAGTCCATAAATAGTAATGACACTTTCAGATAAACTTCAAACTTCACCTCCACCCATGGGATTATAAAGTCTTTTTAACATATACTATTAGCCTGATATTGAGATTCTCCCTGCAAATGGAAAGCAGTTAGGTAAACTAAAGAGTCAAGCCCCTTTCTAAAATCCACATGGTAAATATAACTCACAGCATCAGTGAAGGGAAAAGTTTACTTTTACTCATCTATATCATGACTTTATCACTTATTGCTCCTCGGCTCTGATTACTTATTTGTAAGGAACTTCTCCAGAATATATGGTTTTCTGGAAAAAATGAATTCTTGGAACATATAGTTTCCTGGCACACTTAATTTTCTGGAGCACACAATTCCTTAAAGAGATTGGATACTAGGGGCAGCTAGGTGGCGCAGTGGATAGAGCATCAATCCTGAAGTCAGGAGGGCTTGAGTTCAAATTTGACCTTAGACACTTAATACTTCTTAGTTGTGTGACCCTGGGATGGTCACTTAACCCCAATTGCCTCAGCAAAAAAAGAGAGAGAGAGAGAGAGAGATTGGATACTACAGGAGTCCTACATTTGTACTCTAAGTTCACTCATCCAACTGACTAGAATTGTCCTAAAGAAGATGATCTACAAAAATTGGATGAATTATATTAACAAGTGGTTAAAAAATGGCATTTTCTCCCTCAATGAAAAAAAAAGAAGAAAAAATATGAATAATAAAAAAAAACAAAAACCAAATTCCCAATTGAGAGTGTCCAAAAATGTGTTTCATTTTGTATATTGAATTCATCACCTCTGTGTTAAGAGTTTAGTAGCATGGTTTGTCCTCTTGAATCATGGCCAGTCCTTGATCAGATTTCTTAACTCTTATAAAATTATTTTTCTTTACAATATTGTTGTTATATAAATTGTTGTCTTGATTCTACTCATTTCAACAGCGGTCTATATCAGTTCAAATACAGTTTCCTAGCTTTATTTATTTATTTTTTTTGAAACCATTACTTTCATTTCTTATAACATAGTAATATTCCACTATATTCATATGTCATAATTTGTTCAATCATTTCCTTACTGATGGGTACACCTTTAGTTTATAATTATTTGCTACTATATTTTGTATATGTAAGTACTTTTCCTCTTTCTTTTATCTCTTAGGAGTATAGACTAGCTGTGTTTTTATTGTGTCCGTACACCTTAGTGACATTTTGGGCATAGATTTAATTGCTCTGCAGAATGGCTATACCAATTGTTAACTCCATCAAAAGTGCTTTAATGTAATGATACCCCTTCACTATTTGACATTTATTTTTTTTTGTTATTTTTGTCAATCTAATGGGGGTATGGTAGAAACTCAAGAGTATTTCTCCAAATATTAGTGATTTGAAACATTTTTTATATGTCTGTTGATAGCCCAGATTTTTCCTTTTGAAAATTGCTTGTTTTAATCCTTCGGCAATATAAACCAAAGAAATCTTAAAGGAAGAAAAGGGACACACATGTGCAAAAATGTTTGTGGCAACTCTTTTTGTAATGGCAAGAAACTGGAAACTGAGTGGATGCCCATCAATTGGAGAATGGCTGAATAAATTATGGTATATGAATGTTATGGAATATTATTGTTCTGTAAGAAACGACCAGCAGGATGATTTCAGAGAGGCCTGGAAAGACTTGCATGGACTGATGCTAAGTGAAATAAGCAGAGCCAGGAGATCATTGTTCACATCAACAACAATATTATATGACGATCAATTCTGATGAACATGACTCTTCAACAGTGAGATCACTGATGCCAATTCCAATAATCTTGTGACAAAGAAAGCCATCTACACCCAGAGAGAGGACTGTGGGAACTGAGGGTAGATCACAACATAACATTCTCACTCTTTTTGTTGTTGTTTTTTTTTTTTGCATTTTGTTTTCTTACTCATTTACTTTCTTTTTTTTATTTGATTTTTCTTGTGCAGCAAGAGAATTGTATAAATATGTTTATACATATTGGATTTAACATACATTTAATATGTATAATATATATTGGATTACTTTTCATCTAGGGTAGGGGAAGGGGGAAGGAGGAGAACATCTGAAACACAAGGCTACGCAAGGGACAATGTTGTCAAATTATCTGTGCATATGTTTTAAAAATAAAAAGCTTTAAAATTAAAAAAATATTTACAATTGAAAAGAAATCCTTTGGCAATCAATTCTTTTTTTTTCCTTTTTGCTGAGGCAAATTGGGATTAAATAACTTGCCCAGAGTCACACAGCTAGGGAATGTTAAGTGTCTGAGATCAGATTTGAACTCAGGTCCTTGTGACTTCAGGCAGGTGCTCTATCCACTGTGCCACCTAGCTGCCCCTGGCAATCAATTTTTTTCCCTTTATTAAAACTTTTTATTTGCAAAACATATGTATGGGTAATTCTTCAACATTGACTCTTACAAAGCTTTCTGTTACAAAATTTCCTCCCCCTCTAGTCTCCTCCCTCCCCTAGATGGCAGAAAATTCACTACATATTAATTATGTTAAAATACTTGACAAATTGAATATATGTATACATATTTCCACACTTACCATTGTTGTGCAAGAAAAATCATTTTTCAAGGTGTATTATCCTGGGGATGACTTTCTGTAATCTCATCGCTAATATCTTATTCAAAATTTTTGCATCAATATTCATTAGGGAAATTGGTCTATAGTTTTTTTTCTCTGTTTTCACCCTACCTGGTTTAGCTATCAACACCATATCTGTATCATAGAAGGAATTTGGTAGTACACTTTCTTTCCCTATTTTTTCAAATAGTTTATATAGTATTGGAATTAATTGTTCTTTGAATATTTGGTAGAATTCACATGTAAATCCATCTGGCCCTGGAGATTTTTTCTTAGGGAGTTGATTAATAGCTTGTTCTATTTCTTTTTCTAAAATGGGGCTATTTAAATAATTTATTTCCTCCTCTGTTAACCTGGGAAATCTATATTTTTGTAGATATTCCTCCATTTCATTTAGATTATCAAATTTATTGGCATAAAGTTGGGCAAAGTAATTCCTAATTATTACTCTAATTTCCTCTTCATTTGAGGAAAGTTCTCCCTTATCATTTTTGAGACTACCAATTTGATTTTCCTCTTTCCTTTTTCTAATCAAATTAACTAAAGGCTTATCTATTTTGTTGGTTTTTTTTTTCATAAAACCAACTCTTAGTTTTATTGATTAATTCAATAGTTTTCTTATTTTCAATTTTATTAATCTTCCCTTTTATTTTCAGAATTTCCAATTTAGTATTTAATTGAGTGTTTTTAATTTGCTCTTTTTCTAGCTTTTTTAATTGTAAGCCCAATTCATTGATCTTCTCTTTCTCTATTTTATGCAAGTAAGCATCTAGAGATATAAAATTACCCCTTATAACCGCTTTGGCCGTATCCCACAAATTTTGGTATGTTGTCTCATTATTGTCATTCTCTTGGATGAAATTATTGATTGTGGCTATGATTTTTCTCTTTCACCCATTCATTCTTTAAAATTAGATTATTTAATTTCCAATTAACTTTTGGTCTATTTTCTCCTGGCCTTATATTACATGTGCTTTTTACTGCATCATGATCTGAAAAGGATGCATTTACTATTTCTGCTTTTCTGCATTTCATTTTGAGGTTTTTATGCCCTAATACATGATCAATTTTTGTATAAATTCCTTGAACCCCTGAGAAAAAAGTTAACTCCCTTCTATCACCATTTAATTTCCTCCAAAGATCTATCATACCAACTTTTCTAACATTTTGTTTACCTCCCTAACTTCTTTCTTATTTATTTTGTGGTTTGATTTATCTAATTCTGAGAGAGCAAGGTTGAGATCCCCCACTAGTATAGTTTTGCTGTCTATTTCTTCTTGCATCTCTGTTAGTTTCTTCTCTAGGAATTTGGATGCTATACCACTTGGTTTAGTATTGATACCACTTCATTATCTATGGTACCCTTTAGTAAAATATAGTTTCCTTCCTTATCTCTTTTAATTAGATCTATTTTTGCTTTTACTTGATCTGAGATAAGGATTGCTACCCCTGCTTTTTTTTTTGTTCACCTGAAGCATAAAAGATTCTGCTCCAGCTCTTTACCTTCACTCTGTATGTATCTCTATGTTTTAGATGTGTTTCTTGTAAACAACATATTGTATGATTCTTACTTTTAATCCAGTGTGCTATCTGCTTCTGTTTTGTGGGAGAGTTCATACCATTTACATTCACAGTTAAAATAACTAAATCTATATTTCCTGCCATCTTATTTACCCAAAGTTATGTTTTTCTCTTCCTTTTCCCCTTTCTCTCTTCCCTCCTCCCCAGTATTTTGTTTTTGATGACCACCTCCCCCCTTTAGGATCCCTCCCTCTTTTTTACACCTTTCCCCTAATTTTTCTATTTCCCCTTCTATTAGTCTATGCCTTTCTTTTCCTCCTTTCCCTCCTACTGCCCTATAAGGAGGGACAAGTTTTTCTGTGAAACCAAATGTGTCTGATATACTCTTTTAGAGCCCAATCTGATGAGAGTAAGATTCACACAATGCTCATCGCCCTCCCTTCTCTCCCTCAATTATATTAGATTTTCTATGCCTGGAAATAAATTCTTATAGATAAGGATTAGTTCCATATATATGGACAAACACCACACACACACACACACACATACACACACACACACATGCATGTGCATGTGCACACACAATGAGAAAGACAGAGAGAAAGAGAAATAGAGACTTTAATCTGAGAAAATTTCTGCAAAAAAATTTTTTTTGGGGGGGCAGTTAAGTGGCACAGTGGATAGAGCACCAGCCCTGAAGTCAGGAGGACCTGAGTTCAAATGTGGTCTCAGACACTTAACATTCCCTAGCTCTGTGACCCTGGGCAAGTCACTTAACCTCAACTGCCTCAGCAAAAAAGCAAAAAAAAAAAAAAAGTTTTTTTTTCTTCTTTCCTACCTGTTTTTTCTTGAAAAAAAAATTTTGGTGAAATTTTTTTATTGATGGTCCCAAAGCAAAAAGAAATATATGGTAATGCTAATGAGAAGTACTTAACAAAAAAGACTATCATGAAGGCAATTTCTATAACACTATCTTAATGGACATTATAAGCAAATTTTATGAAGAATTTTACAAGATCTTCCAAATTATATTAATAGATACTTCAATATTTTAAAAAATTCATTGCAAATGAAAGCATAGGGGTGGTTGATTTTGAGAGACCAAAGACTTGTTGCCTATATAGAAGCCCCAGGCTAAATATTATACTTTCATTTATAAGATTTCAAGCCATTCTCCGGTTGAGAATTGGTCAAAGGATATGAACAATTTTCAGATGGAAAAATTAAAACTATTTATAGTCATATGAAAAGGTGCTTCAAATCACTATTGATCAGAGAAATACAAAGTAAGACAACTCTGAGATACCACTACACCCCTCTCAGATTGGCTAAGATGACAGGAAAAGATAATGATGAATGTTGGAAGGGATGTGGGAAAACTGGGACACTGATACATTGTTGGTGGAATTGTAAATGGATCCAACCATTCTGGAGAGCAATCTGGAACTATGCTCAAAGAGTTATCAAACTGTGCATACTCTTTGACCCAGCAGTGTTTCTACTGGGCCTTATCCCAAAGAGATCTTAAAGGAGGGAAAGGGCCCCACATGTGCAAGAATGTTTGTGGCAGCCCTTTTTGTAGTGGCTAGAAACTGGAAACTGAATGGATGCCCATCAATTGGAAAGTGGCTGAATAAATTATGGTATATGAATGTTATGGAATATTATTGTTCTGTAAGAAACGACCAACAAGATGATTTCAGAGAGGCCTGGAGAGACCTACATGAACTAATGCTAAGTGAAATGAGCAGAACCAGGAGATCATTGTACATGACAACAAGAAGATTTTATGACTATCAGTTCTGATGGACGTGGTTCTTTTCAACAATGAGATGATTCAGTCTAGTTCCAATTGTTCAGTGATGAAGAAAGTCATATACACCCAGGGAGCAGCCTGTGGGAACTGAGTGTGGACCACAACATAGTATTTTCACTCCTTTTGTTGTTTGCTTGCACTTTATTTTCTTTCTCAGTTTTTTTTTTCTTCCTTCTTGATCTGATTTTTTTGTGCAGCAAGAAACTGTATAAATATGTATACATATATTGGATTTAACATATATTTATAACATATTTAACATGTATTAGACTACTTGCCATCTAGGGAAGGGAGTGGGGGAAGGAGGGGACAATTTGAGACAATGCTTTGTAAGGATCGATGTTGAAAAATTACCCGTGCATATGTTTTGTAAATAAAAAGCTTTAATTTAAAAAATAATTTAAAAATATTATAAATTCTTTCTTTAAGAAGAGAGTTCAAAGGCACTAAATATGGTAGTACAAATATCACATACACACACAAATACACACACACACACACACACAAACCAGATTACATCATAACAGACAGGAAATGACTGGTTACCAATGTGAAAGTCATTTTGCAATCAGCTGTATATGCATAGCCAAACTGTCCACTTGCTTCAGAAAAGATAAAAAATCAATACCAAGTGAGAAGAAATAATAAGCTTAAGACATTATGATGTATCATTGAGGAGACTGACCTGACAAGTTTAAACCAGCTATTGAAGATGCTGAAACATAAAAATACATAGAAACATATCAACAAACTTCCTTAAAAAAAAAAAAAACTTAAATTATATAAAAT
>JAJPUD010013829.1:9889-22768 GCA_023553655.1 Myrmecobius fasciatus | reverse complement strand
TTATGAGGAATTTTATTTTTAAAAAAGGATTTTTATTATAGGGGAGTCTTCCAGATGCTCCAGTTCAATAATACAATGTGCTGATTTTTACCAAATCTGGAACATAGAAAAGCCTCCTAAATAAGTTTTATAGTCATTTGGAGTTTAGACTATCCAACTAAGGCAGAATGTCTATGATGCAGATGTATGATCTCTAGGGATAGTTTACACACACATATATATCCTTTAGTACATAGTATATACATAGTTCATATGACTTGTAAAGACATAGAGGACAGACAGTGAATGTGATTTAGAACTGATGATGAAGAAAAGAGCAATCTGGATTGCATTTGGCAAAATATATAGTGCTTTTAAAGACCTCAAGCTTCCTTCTGGAAAACCTGAACTTCATCTAGTCTTGCTGTATGTTTTCAAGACACAGGATACCAGCCTCTAGAACATTAAAATTATAGTTCTGAAACTGTGAAGTAGAGAGCTATGAAATGAACAAAATACTCTGAAAAATAATTTGTAATTATTCAGAAAAACTTGCTTAAATTTGTATACATTTTAACCTAGAAATCCCATTAATTGGCACATATCCTAAAGAGGCAAATAAAAGAATTTTGAAAGTTTTGAGGGACCTCAGTGCTATTCATACATCAGTCCCCACTAAAACAATCCAAAAGGCTAGGTCATCTAGCCTCTACTTGAAAACTTCCAATGAGAGTGAATCCATTACCTCTTGAGGTAAGCCATTTCACAATTGGACAACTTTAATTGTTAGGAGATTTTTTTTAATTGACACCAAGGCTAAATTTGACTCTTTGAAGTCATCTCATGCTACTACCCATTGCTTCTGGTTTATGGCTTCCAGAGACAAAGAGAAAAGTCTAATCTCTTTTCTACTTGGTAACCCTTCAAATGTTTGAACACAACTATCATGTCCCCTTGAGTCTTCTCATTTCCAGGCCAAACATAACTCGTTCCTGATTGTTGACTGACTGATCAGTTTTTATGGTATGAACTCAAGGCCTTTTACAATGCTGGTTCCTCACTTCTGGATATGCTCTAGCTGATCAAAATCTTTGTCAAAACATGGTGTTTACCCTGAGAACTAAACTTAGTGCTCCAGATAAAGCGTTGTAAGGGTAGAGGAGAGAGGGATTATCTTGTTCCTGGAAATTCTTTCCCTCCTAATGCAGTCCCAAGATAGAGTTAGATTTCTTTTTGCTTCTTACAATGTGGATTCATGTTTTGCAGTGCACTAAACCTGCAGATCTTTTCCAGAGCACCTGCTGTCTTACCTTGGTACTTCTTTCTTGTTACTGCTTATATAGAATTATTTATTTTATGGCATTTTACCTAGAAATTCTATAGAAATCCTATGGAAGCATATCTTAAAATAACAGAATGAAAGCCATAAGGGACCTCAGTGGTCTATGAATCCAAGTCATACACTAAACAAACTCCACTAAAACAATAAAAGTGGCCATCTAGCCTTTGTTTAAGGACTTGCAAGGAAGGGGAAATCATTAGCTCTGTTGTACTCAAGTGAATGACTTTAAATTCATTCCAGTTGGATTTCATTTCTAATTGAATTTCATTTGGCCAAATTCTCTAGTCTTTTGAGAGTCTTTTTGTTCCTGACTCTACCATATAGTTAGCTATTCCTCCAAGGTTGGTGTCAGTTGCAGCTTTGATGAACATACCATCTATGCCTTTATTTGAATTATTGATAAAAATGTTAAAGAACATAGAATCAAATATGTCCATATAGTATTCCACTGGGGGGACTTCCTATCATGTAGGTATTAAACCATTAATTACTACTTTTTGAATATAGCATCTAGATGCATTTAATTTTAAATCCATCTGATTGCATTATTAGCAAATCCTTATTTTTTCATCTTCTCTGCAAGAATAGTATGATGTATTTTATCAACAGCTTTGCTAACATCTAGATAACCTAAATCCACAGTATCATCTCATTTACTGGTTTTGTGAAAGGAAGGGAAATAGAAGCACCTATTATAAAAGGTCTTCTCAAGAACTAAACTCTTTTCAAGGAGTTTAGTTGCAAAAGGAGAGATATAGTATAATTGCTAGTGATGATGGACAAAGCAAGAAAATTTTTTTTTAAAAATAGAATTTTACTTTTCCCAATTACATATAAAGATAATTTTTCATTAATTCCTTTGATATTCTTGACCTTTTGCTGTTCCAGGTGAATTCTGCTATTATTTTTTCTAGTTCTATAAAATAATTTATTAGTAGTTTGATTGGTGTGGCACTGAAAGTAAATGAATTTAGGTAGAATGATCACTTTTATTAAATTGGTTTAGCCTACCCATAAGCAATTGACTTTTTTTTCCAATTGTTTATTTCTGACTTTATGTGAAAATTGTTTTGTAGTTATCTTCATACATAGTTCCTGGGTTTGTCTTGCCAGGTAGATTCCCAAGTATTTCATATTATCTATAGTTATTTTAAATGGAATTTCTTTTTCTATGTCTTGCTGCTGGGCTTTGTTGTTAATGTATAGATATGCTGAGCATTATGTGGGTTTATTTTATATTCTTCAATTTTGCTAAAGTTGTCAATTATTTCAGATAGTTTTTTTAGATGATTGTCTGATTTTCTTATTTGCCATCATAGGATTTGAAGAGTGATAGTTTTGTTTCCTCATTGCCTATTCTAATTCTTTCAATTTCTTTTAAAACAAAAGATTATTGCTATTTCTAGTACAGCATTGAATGATAACAGTGATGATCTTATTGGGAAGGCTTCTAACTAATCCCCATTGTAGATAATGCTTGCTAATGATTTTAAGTGGAACTATTTATCATTTCAAGGAAAGCTCCATTTATTCCTATGCTCCAAAGAGTTTGTAATAGAGATGGGTTCTATATTTTATCATAAGGTTTTTCAGTATCTATTGAGATAATCGTATGATTTCTGTTATTTTTGTTATTGATATGGTCAGTTCTGCTGATCCTAATATTGAACCAGCCATGCATTTCTGGAATCAATCTCATCTAGTCATAATGCACGATCTTTGTGATATATTGCTGTAATCTCCTTGCTATTATTTTATTTAAAATGTTTGCATCAATATTCATTAGGTAAATTTGTCTGTAGTTTTCTTTCTGTTTTGGCTCTTTCTGGAGTAAAGGTGTTTTTGTTTTTGTTGTTGTTGTTTGTTTTTTAATGATGGGGAAACATGGGAGTGTTTGGTAGGCAGAGAAATATCCAGAATAAGGAGAGATTGTTCCAGTGTAATACTAAATTAAATTCTTTTAGATTTTCAAGAGTATTTTAATAATTTACACTAAAAGGTAGCATTCTTCTAACTTTATTAGAATAAGCACATTATCTTACTGATGTGGCTAATGTATACATCAGACGATGGCAGGCACCAAAAATTGGGATTTGGTAATGTAAAGAATTCACAATGGCCATTCTCATTGGCAAAAGGTAGGTTTGTTTAGGGGAAGAGATTACAGACAAAATGGAGGGATACAATAGACATCAGTAATGGTAAATATGAAATAGAGTTGAGAGAGCATATGAAAGACAAGTTCCTTAGTGAAACTCACAATTTTCCAGTAGAAAGTGAGCGCCGCACCTCTCTTTCCCTCACTCTTTCCCCTTACCCCCCCTCCATGGGGTTGGAGCATGTCCTTAGCTGGCAGGCTAAATTCTCAAAGGGACTTAGTATCCTTAAAGAGTTAATGAAAGGGGCAGCTAGGTAGCACAGTGGATAGAGCACCAGCCCTGAAGTCACAAGGACCTGAGTTCAAATTTGACCTCAGACACTTAACACTTCCTAGCTGTGTGACCCTGAGCAAGTCACTTAATCCCAATTGCTTCAGCAAAAAAAAAAAAGTTAGCAATAAGGAGAAGTAGGGTTGAGAAGCTTAATGGAGTTAGGAGAGATACTACATGGCATGGGGGAGGGATAAGGGAAAAGACATCACAAAGCAGAGTGTCAGTGGCAGACTGACCCAAAGGAGGGCAGTAGAAAAGCCATGAATCATAAATTGTTTTATAGGGAAAATTAACCCCAGGGACTTGATATAATTTAGATTTTTGTTTGGATTACCTCCACAGAGTGTGGGGCCACTGAACTAAATTTATCTCTATCAAAACATATATCAGAGTCTTCTTCCTGCCTACCCCAGGAAAAATTTAATTTTTATTAATACTTCAGTTTCTCTCTGTCTACCATACCCACCATTCAGGACATCATCATTACTATGCTTTCCTTACTTTGTTGATGTAATTTTTTTCCTAATACCAACATGTGTGCCATCATGAATATTACTACCACTTAGTCAACACGTTTATTAAGTGCTATGTATTAGACACAATTTTAGGTGTTAGAGATAAAAATACAAAGTTGAGATAGTTCCTGCCTTCAAGAAACTTTTATTCTATAATGGTTCTGATAAAGGCCTCATTTCTAAAATATATAGAGAATTGTCTCACATTTATAAGAATTCAAGCCACTCTCCAATCGATAAATGGTCAAAGGATATGAACAGACAATTTTCAGATGATGAAATTAAAACCATTTCTAGTCATATGAAAAGGTGCTCCAAATCACTATTGACCAGTGAAATGCAAATTAAGACACTACATACCTGTCAGATTGGCTAAAATGACAGGAAAAGATAATGACGAATGTTGGAGGGGATGTGGGAAAACTGGGACACTGATACATTGTTGGTGGAGCTGTGAACGGATCCAACCATTCTGGAGAGCAATTTGGAGCTATGCTCAAAAAGTTATCAAACTGTGCATACCCTTTGACCCAGCAGTGTTTCTATTGGTCTTATATCCCAAAGAGATCTTAAAGGAAGGAAAGGGTCCCACATGTGCAAGAATGTTTGTGGCAGCCCTTTTTGTAGTGGCTAGAAACTGTAAGCTGAATGAATGCCCGTCAATTGGAAATGGCTGAATAAATTATGGTATATGAATGTTATGAAATGTTATTGTTATATAAGAAACAACCACCAGGATGATTTCAGAGAAGCCTGGAGAGACTTGCATGAACTGATACTGAGTGAAATGAGCAGAACCAGGAGATCATTATACATGGAAACAGCAATACTATATGATGATCAATTCTGATGGACATGGCTCTCTTCAACAATGAAATGTTTCAAACCAGTTTCAATTATGCAGTGAAGAAGGCCATATACACCCAGAGAGAGGGATATGAAATGTGGACCACAACATAACATTTTCATGCTCTCTATTGATGTTTGCTTGCATTGTGTTTCCTTTCTCTGATTTTTTTTCTTGTAGTTACTATTTTTCTTGCACAGCAAGATAAGTGTGGAAATATGTATACACATATTTGATTTGTCAAGTATTTTAACATAATTAACATGTAGTGGACTTCCTGCTATTTAGGGGAGGGGTGGGGACTGGGGGGGAATTTGCAACAGAAAGCTTTGTAAGGGTCAATGTTGAAAAATTACCCATACATATGTTTTGCAAATAAAAAGCTTTAATAAAAAAAAGAAAAAAACTTTTATTCTATCAAGCAAAGTTTTCAGATATTATCTTATCCAAAGAAACAGAACTTAACTCAAATCAGAAAATGTTCATTTAGCACCATTTTATGAGCAAATCATTTGCATATATTTTTCTCAAGCCATAATAAAATGTACAACAAACACACCAAATGAATTAAAGGGGAAAATAAAATTAAAATATTATCATGATAAATAATTGATTCAGTATAATTAAAGAGATTGAGGTTAAGATGATGATCAAATACAATTATTTAGTTATAGCCATATAAAATACAAACTAATTAAAGTTGGAGATCTAAAAAGTCATAAAGTCTAATACGCTTATTTTTCAGATGAAGAAATTGAAGTCCAGAAGGGTTAAGTTCAACATGATATTAGGAACAAGAACTAAAATTTTCAATCCCAGGGCCACTGACAGAAAATTCATCAATCTTCCATTTTTAAAAGTTTCCTTCAATAGAATTGATTTTAAAAACATAATAATTTTATCAGAGAATAAATAGAAAGGAACAATAGGGAAAGAAAAACAAATCCAGAAAATTTTTCAAGTGAAACAATTTGAAAATAATGCATACCGATGTGATAAATCTGGAGGACAGAGCAAGGGATTATTTAAGATGCCTTGAAAAAATGTTAAAAAAATAATCTGACCATTGTATTCAGGAAATCTTATGTATATTTCCCAGAAATATCAGAAGCAAAGAATGGATTGCAAAGTAACAAAATTCACAGGATGCCCATGGAGTAAATCTCACATTTAACTCACCTAGACATAGCATTGTCAATCCTTAAGACAATAACAACAAAGAGATGCTTTTATAGACATACAAAAAGAAAGGTATCAGATGGCTAATACATATAAAACTGAACCACCTAAGTTTTTTCTTTTGCTGATGTTGATGAGGCAAACATGAAGGCATGGATGATTTGAGTGTTTCAGTGATACCTAAAAAATGTAAAAAGCCTACAAAATAGTTTCCAGCATTTTGGTCTGATCTTCTATGAGAATCAAAGGAAGACCTTGGACAAAGATCACACTGGACAAAGAGAGGAGAGCTTTCAACTTGAAATATACACATTGTTGAGCTCACAGCTCCTAGAGTATTCAGAAAGTTTTTGGTTTTTTAAATACAAAAACAAGAAATTACAGGAAGTATAACATGATATGTCTTTATTAAAGAGATAATGGACTTTTATCTCAAAATCAAATTTTCAAAAAGTTATCTTTTAAAGAAAAAGAATAATCATATTTTAATCCTTATAACTTTAAGATAGTTATGGGCTGGAAAAAACCAAATTTAGTTCTTTGACATGCAAAACTAATGAAAGTATAGAGCCTTTGGGGCAGGCCTGGGACATTAAGCTGAGAGTACTTTAATCAATAGATACTTTACAACTATGATTAATTAGTTGTTATCCATGAAGAATTGCCAAAGGAATAAATAACTAAAAATAACAGTCCTATTATTTTTGTTCCTACTTGACCCTCTCCTCAATCAAGACTAGCACTCATGGAATAGCATAAAGGAAACTTGAAATTATCTAATACTTTATTAAGTCTGCCTAACTGTGAATAAAATGTTTTACTGTATGCCCAGATTATTTAACATGGTATTTTGCATATTTTATTTTTCTACCCTGTGGATGAAAACCCATAATAATTCAAATTTAGAAGTTCTACTTTATATCCAATTGCAATTATTCAGCATCATTTTAGAGGATGCTGTGTGTGAGGCCTCTAGATTTCTTGCTCCCAAGATTCTTTGTGTTTTTCTTTGAACTGACTGGGAAAGTAAACATGGAGTGAAAAAGACATAAGAAGAAAAAGCTTGGAGGCCTCTCCCTTCACTTCAATATTTTATTTCAAATATCTGCTTTTATTATGAGTATATGGTCAACCTGAAACCTTTTTTTAGGCTTTGAATTTCATTCTAAATCATCACTTTCTATATTATTCTTTTAGTTCTTCAGTTCCTAAATCTTTCCATAGTTCTCTGAATTCCTTATATTTGTTATTTTATTTCTTATGGCATAATATTTCTTTTTTTTCCCTTTGGCATCTTTTTATTTTTTCATTTTTAATTTATATATTTTTTAAGCTTTTTATTTGCATAACATATGTATGGGTAGTTCTTCAACATTGATCCTTACAAAGCTTTCCTTTACAAATTCCCCCCCCCCCCCAGTCCCAGCATAATAATATTTCACTGAAGAGATGAAAGCCCAGGTTATTAGTAGCCAGGTAGGCCATAGGGAGGGGCATTGACTAGAGAGGGCCTTTGTGGAATTTAGGTGAGCCTTTGTTGCCATGGGCCCTAGTTGAATTCCTATAGTTACATTCCTATTTATAGATGTTATTACTCTGTGAGGCAGCCAGAGAGGGGCAGGGGCAGGATTATCTTGTCCTTATGTGGGCCTTTAGTTACACTGGGCCCTTGTTGAATTCCTTGCTTTGACAGGATCGTCTTGACCACAGGGATTGTATCCAATCAGAAGGTCAAGTTATAGATGTTAACTCAGAAATTATTTCTCTCCCATAAAACCCTACCTTCCCCCTTCCTAATGGCTAGTTCATCAGGACTTGCCCACATTTATGGCATCTGGTTATTACCCTCCTTTTCCCTTATTGATGGGAAGTTCATTAGAAACTCTGTCCATCTTATAGAATCTTGAGTTCATTAGGAATTTTGCCTGCTTACTAAGCATCACAATGACAATTTCATTAGGAACTTAGCCTACCTTATGGTATCTTCTCCTTTGTTAATTGTGACTTCTGCTAGGGAACTTAGTCTGTGTCTCTACCCTTGTTGATGGCTTTTGGAATTTAGCCTGCTGCCAACAGCATAATAAAATCTTTGCCTCTTGCTTTGGAGATGGTCTAAGCATACAAATTATTTTGAGACACCTCATAACCCCAGTATATTTTTGGGATTCAACCAATATCACTCAATATCACTTATATTTATAAGCCACAATTTGTTCAGTCCTTCCTCAATTTTGTTTCATTTTTTGCTACCACAAAAAAGTAGTACTATGAATATATGTAAGATATTATATATGTAAAATATACATACATCCACAGTCATATCCACATACCCACACCCACACACATTTATATATTACGCCTTTCTTTTTCTCTTGATGAGGGTCATAATCAGTAGTGAAATTTCTGGATCATGTATCTGAGAAATTTCATTATTTTTCTTGCAAATTCCAAATTGTTTTCCAAAAGAGTTGTACTAATTCCCAGCTCCACCATGGGTGAATCAATTTCAGTCTTTCCTTAGCCCTTCCAACATCAACTAACCCTGTCATAATCTGTTCTTTGTAAAGCCTTGCTGGCTCTCTATGAGCATTGCTTCTTTTTCTAGTCATTTGCTACTATCTCTTTAAAAATACAGTTAAGATATTTTTCAGGACTAAAGGTGAAGCTGAATGTCCTATATTTTACACATTCCACTCCCTTTATTTCTTCCTTTTAAAAAAAACTGACAACATTTTCCCCTTTTTATTTCTGTCTTACCACTCTCATTCACCATGAGAAATCACTGATAGTGACTCGGCACCTATAACTCTTAGTTCTTCAGAATCACAGTTTTTAGTTCATGTGGGGTAGGTAAGTTTTAATTATTTCCTTAAATTTTTTGGGTTTCAATTCTCTACTAGACAGTTTTCTTTTTTCCTTTTCAGGATATATGTGTGTGTGTGTGTGTGTGTGTGTGTGTGTGTGTGTGTGTGTGTGTGTGTGTGTATTTGGAAGAGAGACTTAGAAACAAAGTAAAAATTAGGCAACTTTGCCTTCTCTTGAGTTAATTATCACATGAGAAATGATTCTGTTTGTTTTCATCTTCTTATTTTTCCTAAAAATTAAAAAGACAAACTCAAAATAAGACATAATTTTTTGTACTCCATCTTACCTCACCAACCTCAGTTCATTTTGATCTTCAGAATTCTTTATCAAATCTGGAGCAGGAAAGTTATATGAAGCTCAGTGTAGCCCAAACCAAATGAAAATATAATCGAAATATATTACATTGAAATATGTTCAATATACTACATTAAAATGTATTATTTTTCTTTATATTTTTCTTTATTTTGTTAATATTAATATATGGTTTTTTGCATCAATATTCAGCCTTCAGGGATCCTTATAAAAGGATTAGGGGCGCTGTTTATATTTAAGATTGACACTTCTATCTTAAATTATTAATTTAAGATTGTGGGTACATCTGCATTAATTCTGCCTACATGACTTGTTGATACTTCCTTCTTTATTTTCTCTCTATTTTAAGTTAAACTGTTTAATGAGTTTCCAGTGTATTCACATCTGTCTTTTTTGGTCAAGTCCCTCATCCTCCTTATTGAAATTGGTTTTCTTTGTGCATTTAGAATTCATTCTTGAGAACTTCCTATTTTACCTGTCCTGCCTTCCCCATGGAGAATTTTAGTACATGGAATTTTTTCTGAACCTTTTCAAATGCTCTCTCCCTGAACTTAGAACAGAAATCAGAATGTTCCTAGCTTTTATCTTCTTTATCATAAATTCCAAGATGAAATGGTGACTTTCTTCTTAAGTTTCTATCATTTTAAATCTAGCATCCAGTTTTCCTTTTTAATTTATTATTATTTATTTATTACTTTTTAAAATTCTTTTTTATCCTAAATTTAGCAGACACCAACCTGCAATTCCTCAACATTTATACATAAATTAGAACTAGTTCTTTCTCTCTCTCTTTTTTTTTTTTTGATGATCATTAGATCCAAAATAGTTTTTTCCCCTGTTTGATTCCTCTACTTTTTGGAAAAAGAAACCATCTTTTAGGCAAATAAAGAAATTTTAACTGTTCTGATTTTGGTAAAGAGAGAAAGTCACCAGTTAGTATAGTGCATAAAGTACTGGGGTTGGAATAAGGAAGACTCATCTTCATAAGTTTAAATCTGGATACTGGAAAAGTTACTTAATCATATTTGCTTCAGTCTCTCACTTGTAAAATGATATGAAGAAGGAAATGACAAATTACTCCAGTACTTTTGATAAGAAAACTCCAGATGAGGTTACAAAGAAATGGATATGACTAAATAACAACAATAACAACAAAATAGTTACTATATCCTAAGTTTCAGGCTTCTGATGAGTTTTCTGAATCCTTTATTTACTTCTTTCTGTCCAGGAGGTCTATAATCCACTACATGGAGTCTCTAATAATGATCATCCATGATCCAATAATAACCATCATTCTTCTTCTTCCTGTCCCCTTCCCGTCCCCTACCCAAGGTTTCTGGGTTTTCTTATTTGAGTATTCCTTTTTGATAAACAATGTTATCATCCTTCTTTACTTATCTTATTCTATTTTAATGAGCTGTACATTTCTATAACCATATTCCAACTATGATTCATATACTTTTAAGCCTTAATGATACCATCTCAAGTCAAATTTTCCTCATTGCATTATATTTTTTTAGTTCATCTTGTTTGTTACATGTTTTATGCATTTGTATCTAGATATAGGAGACAATAGATTTTATTATGACATATTTATTGGATTTTTTTCTTCTGTAAACTTTTGAGTTTTTTAGTCATTTCCTTAGGGTATACACCTAGAAGTGAAATCTCTGGATCAAAGGATGTGAACATACATACAATGCCTATTTTCTATGCATTTCCTCCCCTCTATGCTTCTCTCCCTTACTTCTTTTCCCTTAAAATAACTTTTTTTTAGAAAAACTTGTTTTTAATATTACTCATTTCTAAATAAATGTCACCCCTTCCCTATCCTTTATTTTTCTGCCATTGAACACTTCCTTGTAAGAAAAAGAGTTAAGTAAAAACACTTGCACAATGATCATGTCTGACATTGTTTGTATCCTTCTCTATTATTAATCTCATCCTTCCCCACTGAAAGAAAAAAATATTTGATGAACACTTTCTACAAGGCACTAGATATGGCAAGAATCAAATAAGATTTCAAAAATTAAATTAATTTTCAAAATAAATCACTGGTTTCTGGTTTTCCAAATTAGTTATCTGCATACAGTCAGACTCTTGACTTATTAAAACAAAATAAAAATCAATAACAAACTGGAAGAAAGAATAAAAATAATAGAAAATATAATATTCAGTTAAAGCAACTCTAATCAGTCCTATATAAATAAGCTTTTGGTGTTGAAAAATGTTAAGTTCCTAAAAGAATGAACATTGGCCCAGACTACTGCCATATTTTATAGTTTAAATGGTGTAAATCAATCACCACACAATAATGAGATCAAATGAACCTCAGAAATACCTGCGGTAGCTTTGAACTATGCTTTGTCAAGAAGAGAGATATGGCAGTCAAGGACAACATTGGCTTACAATACAAAGTAGTACAGATAAGGTTGATAGAAAATTATGAGCAGTATTCCTTCATAAAGCTTTAAGAAACACTAGAAGGAAAAAAAAGTGTGTAGTAAGTCTGGTAAGAAACCAAAAAATAAGCCAAGTCATTTTGGAGATATTTAAGTATAAAACTTGAAGAAGGTGAGGAGATAAAATGTGAAAAGTAAAGTTTTCTATAATATAATTTCTTTATCATTAGATTGTGACTTCCTTGAAGACAGGGATTGCTTTTTGTCTCTTTTAGTATCCCTAGTGCTTAGTACAGTACTCACTAACTATTTAATGACTTCATTAGTGAAAATGGACCTACCACATTTGGTCTTTAACATGACAGTTTCAGATATGTAGCAGAGGAAATAGAAATGGCACTAAAGATGAAAAGGATAAAAATATCAGTTGGATCAGATCAAGTATCATAGAGAGGAGAGCCTTTAGGGATCAATTCTCTTTCTTTTAAAAAAATTATTTAAAACTTAAATGCAAAATAAGAAAAAAACAAGTATATCCATCCATATTTACTTATATAAACATGCATCTAAAACAATATTAATATAGCTGATATGTTAATGGAGATTTCTTGATTGAATCTTTGTTTGAATTTGTCTGAGATCAATGATTACTATCTCTACTTTTTTTCTAATAAATTTTACTCCTGATCATTGTTATTGTGTTTATACATATATCTATTATTTCCTATTCCTGCTAACTATTCTACTTTATTTATACTTTTTAACTTGTCTTGCTATTACTTAACCTCCCCCTTCCTCACCATGGATCCTTTTCTTATCTTTCCCCCTACTCTTTCCTTCTCTCTTTATCTCTTTCCCATTTAGCTACTCATCTTGTTCCACTCTTGTTAATCTACACATACTTCTATATACAACCTTAAACTATTCCCTCCTCCCTTATTTGATATAGATTTTGAAGGGTACTATACTTTTCTTAATATATATATATATATATATATATATATAT
>JAJPUD010013828.1:32049-42774 GCA_023553655.1 Myrmecobius fasciatus | reverse complement strand
GTATGTGTATATATGTCAATATTCATGCACATATATGTACACACACACATACCTAGGACTTTTTGGTTTTCCAATAGCCTCCCATACTCTGTTGTCTTGCCTCTTGGTGCATATATTATTTACATTTTTAGCACCTGTTATCTCCTTGGTGTGGACGCTTCTACCAATGGAGACTACAGTTCTTGTAGCACTTGGTAAATTGTAGTACTGCCTTATTCATAAAGAACTGGATTTAGAGTCAAGAAGATTCGGGTATGAATCTTGCCTCAATTACTTACTGGACATGTAGCCTAGTCAAATCACTTACCCTCATTGAGACTCATTTTTCTATATGTAAAATGCAGAAAATAATTGCATCTAACTAAGAAGGTTGTTGATCATCTCAAATGAGATTATGTGTATTTTGAAAACCGTTAAAATACTTTATATGTATGAACTCTACTATTTATTAATAATTGTGATAACAATAATAACAAGCTAACATTTACATAGTGCTTACTATGTTCCTGCACTGTGCTAAATTCTTTACAATTATTATATCATTTGACCTTCACAACAACTCTTGAAAGTAGATGTTATAGATTGGCCCATTGTATTGAGGAACATGAGCTTAAATGACTTGCTCAAGACCATACAGTTAGTAAATATCTAAGGCTAGAATTGAATTTGTTTTCCTTTCTCTGGGTTAAATGATCTGTCTACTGTGCCATTGTTGTTGAGTTGTTCAGTCATGGCCAACTCCTTTGACTCAGGGATCACAGCAAACCCTTCATTATCTCCCAAAGTCTGTCCATTCACATGTTTGTTACTTCCATGACACTATTTCTCCTTCTCACTCTCTGTTTTTCCCTGTGTTTGCCTTCAGTCTTTCCCAGCATTAGTCTTTTTCTCATTATGCGGTCAAAGTATTTAAGCTTCAGCTTTGGTATTTATCCTTCAAGTAAATAGTCATAGTTATTTTCTCTAAGTATTGACTAATTTGAATTCCTTAATGTCTAAGAGGACTCTCAAAAATCTTTTCTAACACCACAATTCAAAATCATCAATTCTGTGGAGTTCAGTTTTTCTTATAGTCCAATTTTCACAGCCATACATTATTACTAGAAAACCCATATCTTTAACTATGTGGACATTTGTCACTAAGATGATGACTCTGATCAGATCTTTTTCCCTGGAAAATCCACCATGCAAACTAGCAGCAATTCATTAAGATTTCCATGGCCAGAAAAATTCAACAACCTATGGTCCACCTGCAGTTGAGCATCTCAAAATTTAACTTGAATAACCTTGGATATTATTTATGTATTCTTTATTTAAAGACATACCAGCTTGGTAGAGTTCCTTATCATGCCCTCTATTGATGTAATCTTGAAGAAATCTGTGTATGTTCCATATTCCAGTCTCTTAAGTATATTTCTACTGCTAGCAAGCCACTGGTCACTGAGCATTATAATCAAAACAAGAGGATGGTCCTCTCTAAAGGAACATATATCACTTTTACTAATAAATTTAAAACAATACATCATAATATATATGCAATATACATAAAGTTATAATTGAGAAGATTTGATAACTACAAAACTTTGAATATGGGAGATTCACAAAAGTGAGAAGTCAAGAGGAATATATTTCTATGAGAAGATAAGCTTGTTGTTTTTCTGTTGAGTTTTAGTTGTAGAATATCAAAGTTGGAAGGGAAGTTAAGTCATCTATGCAATTTATATAATATATAATATTTGATATAATATTTGGATAGGTTGTCATCTTATTCCTTCAATTGTTTCTGTGACCCTAGTTTCAATATCCCCTATCATCTTGCTTGGTCTTCAGATATGCTTCAGCTTGTAAGACATTTTATTGCAACTAAGCACAAAGTATTAAAAGTCTATTACATATGCATCATTTTGCTGGGCTCTGGACCAAACAAATACAAAGCAATATAAGAATATACATTTTTAAAGGACTGAAATTGTTTTCCCATTTTGCCTCTTTTTCATGATACTGAGGACAATACTCTTAGTAGGTGCTCAACAAATCCTTTTTTGATGTGGTTGAGATTGGACCTAGTTCTTACCTTCAAATGGTTTATAATCTGTTTAGGCAGACCTTGAGACCCATATACAAAACAGGGCTTTCAGTGAAACTGAGCAAGTTCCACAGAAAATTAATTCTACAGAGGAAGCGGGCAGGGACAATAAATAGCACTTTACAACATAAAAATTAATTATAATACCAAGGAGACCAATTTATTTATGTAAATTAATTGTGTTTAGCACCATTTCCAAATAGAATGTACTCTATTTTCTCTAAATTACCCCACCCCTCCAATAATGTTGGAAATTTTTCATTTCTGTGGGATGGAAGAATGGGCACTATTGCCCTGAGTTTCATCATGGAGTTCTCTAGAAACCAGTGCTGGGTAGTACTGGTAAGGTTTTAGTTATTTTTAGATGGTAGGATAACTCCTATGTGTTTGTGTGAACTTTACCCTTTGTGAACTTGTGTCTTAAACTAGTTTTCTGCTTTGCTTATTCTGGAGAGAAAACTCTAATGCTTTCCTCATCATTTCCAATCTAATACATCTCCTTCCACTTCGGTCTTCTGTAGCAGATTTAGGAAAAGGGAAATAGCTTTTGAAATCGGTATACTTTCTTTTTTCCTGCTCTGCCTTGGAAACCCATTGTCCTCCTCCTTATTGGAATTAAAGGGAACCAATTTGCATCATATTGCAGAACTGAAAAAATTGCTTGGGGAAAAACAAAGTGTTTTTTTTTGTTTTGTTTTGTTTTGTTTTGTTTTTGTTTTTGTTTTTGTTTTTAGTAGGTGCTAGTTATCTTCTCTACCTTCCCCCTCTCTACTTAGACTAAGGGATTGTACAAAACCTTAGGAAAGAGATTGCTAGAGATTTTCTGAATCCTCAGAAAACAAAACAAAACAAAACAAATGATCATTATTTTCATTTGATGAAAATATGCCCTTTATTCATTACACATTTCTGGAGCTGACAATGGATATTGGTTCAGTAAGGGCAGTCTAAACTGTTTTTGAGATTATTTGTCTCATAGCACTCAGGATCAGTGTTCTCTTTCCCACTGATTTCCCAAAGATAATCAGATAGAAGAGACAGGCACCCAATTCTTGGATATGAAAAATTCAAGCCATTCTCCAATCAATAAATGGTCAAAGGATATGAACAGACAATTTTCAGAGGATGAAATTAAAACTATTTATAGTCATATGAAAAGGTGCTCCAAATCACTATTGATCAGAGAAATGCAAATCAAGACAACCCTGAGATACCACTTCACACCTGTCAGATTGGCTAAAATGACAGGAAAAGTTAATGATGAATGTTGGAGGGGTTGTGGGAAGGCTGGGACACTGATGCATTGTTGGTGGAGCTGTGAACGGATACAGCCATTCTGGAGAACAATTTGGAGCTATGCTCAAAAAGTTATCAAACTGTGCATACCCTTTGACCCAGCAGCATTTCTATTGGGCTTATATCCCAAAGAAATCATAAAGGAAGGAAAAGGCCCCACATGTGCAAGAATGTTTGTGGCAGCCCTTTTTGTAGTGGCTAGAAACTGGAAATTGAATAGATGCCCTTCAATTGGAGAATGGCTGAATAAATTATGGTATATGAATGTTATGGAATATTATTGTTCTGTAAGAAATGACCAGCAAGATGATTTCAGAGAGGCCTGGAGAGACTTACATGAACTGATGCTGAGTGAAATGAGCAGAACCAGGAGATCATTATACACAGCAACAACAGTACTATATGACGATCAATTCTGATGGACATGGGTCTCTTCAACAATGAAATGTTTCAAACCACCTCCAATTGTTCACTGAAGAAAGCCATATACACCCAGAGAGAGGGATGCGAAATGTGGACCACAACATAACATTCTCATACTCCTTGATTGATGTTTGCTTACATTGTGTTTCCTTTATCTGATATATCGTTTGTGTAGATAAGATTTTTCTTGCACACCAATGATAAGTTTGGAAATATGTATACATATATTCGATTTGCCAATATTTTAACATAATTAACATGTAGTGGATATCCTGCCATCTAGGGGAGGGGTGGGGAGTTGGGGGGAAAAATTTGTAACGGGAAGCTATGTAAGGGTTATTGTTGAAGAATTACCCACACATATGTTATTCAAATAAAATAAAAATTAAAAAAAAAATTCAAAAAAAAATTCTTGGATATGAGAAAGTCATTTAAGAGTTAATTCTTTAAATTTAAAAAGTACAAATTATGAGATTTATTTAAGGGTCTGGAATTCCTACTGGATAATATATCTTTAGAAAATGAGATGAGACATCTATGAAATACAGCACATATCAAGATGCATTTTAAATTCAGTTACTTGATAACGTGGGTATTGAGTAATATCTCTGACCACAGAGCATATGATTTAATGGTCAAAGAGCTAAATACTGTAAGATCTCATTAGTGTGCATTTTAAAATAGAAATCTGGTTAAGAGTTCAGACATAGCATTTATAATTTTGATTGAAAAAAAGTTTGAAATAAATGACATAATTTCTAATTTTAGATTGATTTGAAGTTTATTATTCAGTACAAGAGCCCCTGCAAGAGAAACTTCCTGCTCCCACTCACTACAACCTCTATTCCTAGATTCTTACCCTATAAAGTCATAATTTGTCTACTCTATGTGTGTCTTTAAGTATACCAACATTCACACATTATCTCCTTCAGGAAAATATAAAGTTTTTGAGGGAAGGAACATTTTTTTGTTTTTTATTTTATCTTTAGCACCTAGAACAGTGCCCATAAAGTCAATAAATTTGCAAGCATTTAATAAATTACCACTATATTCCAGGTATTGTGCTTTGATTGTTCATTGGCTGTCTTTCTTCTCTGACTATAACTTTTTATTTGTAATATAAACCATGATCATATAACAAACTTACTTCCCCTTCGTTCCCTACTCTATCAATTTAGCTAATGGTTTCTCAATCATGATTGCTGTTTAAGATTGAGTTTTGCTGAATTGAAATAAATTTTACCCCAAACTATCATTTTAATTCAGTATGTTATATAAACATTTTTATGAACAGTAACTTGTTATATTTTATTATCTAATCTATTTGGTCAATTTAATCTTTTTTAAGTAAGGCCATCCCATTCACATTCATGGTTATGATAGTTGTTTGCCATTTCTATGATCAGATGCTGGTAAAATATTTCTTCTTTATTCCTCTTTCCTTTGATTAAGGATATCCCTTCCCTAATTTACTATTGCTCTCAATCTTATCTGCTTTTCTTCTCATTGTCACAATCTAGTGCCTTGCTTATTTCACTGTATTTCTAACAATGATATTCTTTTTTGAATTAATTTATTATTCATTCATTCATTCATTTATCCACCCATCTATTCACTCATCATATCTATCTAAATATCTCTATCATCTATCAAGTGTTTTAAATGTACAATCGATTGTTTAGCACTTTTAAATTGCTCAAACTTGTTTTCCTTTTTAAAGTTTCTATGATTGCATTTGCCTTTTGAAATCTCTAATTATTAAAAGTAATACTTAAAAGTCATAAATTCTTTTAAAAGTCCATCCTTCCACACATCCTCATGGTATTATGCTCAACATTTTAATTTTTAGGGTTTTACAATAATTAGTCTCATTTGCAAACCTCTTTCTCTTGCTTTTTAAGGTTTTAATTCAACATTTCTCTGCCCTGTATCATAATACACACAAGGTCTTCCTGATTCTGACAGGAATTTGTGGTTTTTGGCAATATCAGTACTTTTTCCATTGTTCTGGGATATTTGATTTTTGGTAATCAAGTTTCTGGATGTATAATAGCTTAGATTTATCTATTATTATCTTGAGTTATATTTTAGATGGTAATATCTGGTTCCAATGCTATTGGGGAGTTTTCATTTGTGGTTTCTTGAAACATATATCAGAGTTTCTTGTTTGTTTTATCATATTCTTCTGAAAGCCTAATTATAAACTCCTTGAGAGGGACTGTCTTTGGCCTTTGCACAATACATAAAACATAGTGGATACTTAGTAAATATTTATCATCTTGAATCAAATTGCTTAGATTGCCTTTTTTGAACTACTCTTCAATTAGTTGTTTTTGATAATAGATATATTACTAATTGTTCCAGGTTTTTTGATTGTGCTCTAAAATTCATCGTTAGATCATTCAATTATTAAATTCTATTTCTTCTAATTTTTTTTCTTTTCATGAGTGTTTCAGTATTTTAAGGCCATCCCATAATCTTTTTATTCTTTTGAATTATTCTTTTTTGAATTTTTATCCTGGTATTCTCTTTCCCACACAGATTCCTTAATTATGTTAGCAGTTTTCCCTTGCTTTATCAATGTCTCAGTCTCTTTATTGCTGTCCTTTCCCCATTTTATCTTCCCATTGCAACTTAGTTCCTCATTTCCTTCCTATTTCAGAATGGGAGGCCCTGGGTGAATTCTACTTGAATAGCATTATGGCAGGCATAGCTGTTAACAACCATAACAATCCATCCAATCAGCTATTAGTGTCAAGCTTCCTTTGGCCCACAAGCCATAGTAGCCACCTATGCAGTTGAGAAGCCCTTTCAAACAATCACAATAAATACATTGTATTTGCCACACACAGTGTTAAGCATTGGAGAACCTTTAATTCCCCTCACAGTGTGAGGATGGGAATTAGGGAGCCAGTAACTTAAAGGGGAAATGTGAAGTGTTCAATCACAAATGTCTGCCTTACTTGCAATTAGTTTTAAAAAAATTCTTTGACTTTGCAGTTATAGCAGTTGACAATAAGGAACATGTGGCAGGTTTCTACTTAGTAGAAAAAAAATCAAATCAACATCCAAGTTATGTCATGGAGCACAACACCTCTTGTTATTGAGAAGGATATTTAGATAGCAAGTGGTGTTCCTGTCTAGCAGTATCCACTTTTCTCCAAATTTGTGAAATTTAGAGTTGAAGCCTTCCTAGGAGACAACATCCTTCCTCTGCTCTAGCTTTCCATCCCTTATTCCCATCCACTGCAACTTCTACCCCTCTCAAGAGCCTTATCCTGCTCTATCTTCCCCTTCCTCTTTGCCCTGTGTAACCCATTCTTTTTCTGTTAACCAATTGGGTAGCAAGATTGGTTTCTTTGCTTCCCTCTGCCTCTTAGAATTCTAGTTTCTTACAGCAATTTTTTATTGTAATTTTCGCAAAGCCTTTTCTCACTCCTTCTCCCCATTGTTAGCAATCTCCTTTACCCTCACCTCTAAATCACTTTAATTTGACTGTGATTTTATTTTGTATTTATTTATCTCTGTATATGTTGAAGGCAGAGACTAATTTATTTTTGTTTATGAGTCTTTACTATTTAGTTCAGGGCGGGGAAAATAACAGGCAATTAATATACACCTGATGTTTGAACCAAGGAATCTCTGTCTATTTACCCCTTAAATCCCCAGGTTCTACAAGCTAAAGATAAGGAAGGAAACATTTATTAAACACCTATTCTGTCTCACACTGTGCTAAGTATTTACAAATATTTTCTCATATGATGCTTAGAATAACTCTGAGGCAAGTGATGTTATTATCCCTATTTTATAGACGACAAAACAGAGAATAATTTTGGCTGTCTATAGTCACATAGCTAATAAGCATCTGAGGTCTTATTTGGATCTAGGTTTTTCCCACTGCAAGCCCAATGCACTTTGCACTATGGTACCTGGTTGTGGAAAGAGACTGGTCACGGAGTTCTGAGGTCTGGACCAGGCTCTGCTACTCACTAATCTTTTATATTTGCATAACATAATTTCTAAGGTTCCTTTTAGCTCTGATGTGCTATGAGTCTATACTAGGAAAGGTCCCTGGAGTGTACTTTTATACTCTAGATCATAGAATTGGTTGTGCAGTAGTAGTTGCAGAAATGGAGTTAAGTTCAGGCGATCTGAGTTTAAATTCCTGCTGACTATGTGTGCCTATGGACAGGCATTCATTCATTCATTTATTCATTCCTTCATTCGTTTGTTCGTTCATTCATCAGAACTTGATTATGTTCCAGACCCTGTACTAGGTTTTAAAGTTTAAGACTAAAACACAACCAGTCCCTTCCTTCATGAGGCTTCAATTTCATTGGGTGACAGGGATCTGGATATTGCACCAGCTAGGTTCCAATTAGTGGGAACAGTAAATCCCATGAAGTCACATCTTCAAATGCATGATATTTGAAGTTATAAATATTCAAATTATGGCCACTGGTTTCACTTCAGTGGCAATATGCAGTGTGAATTTGAATAATGTGACAACTTTGGAGGATTAATTACTTGCACAAAAAAAACTATAACCTAGCTGTATGGAAATTAATAATTACAAAATAAAAAAAGTTACATGGGAAAGGGGGTTGGCTTAAGGAAGACATCCTGTGGAAGATGATCCCAGAGCTGAATCCCAAAGGGAGCCAGGGATTCAAAAAGACAGACAGAAAGTGGTCAGGGAGAGTCTGTGGCAAGTGGGAAAACTGGAAATGAATGTCAGGTGTAAGAACTAGCAAATGGGCTTTTTGGGTCACAGTGCCATCTAAGAAGCAGAATCATGTGCAATAAGCTTGGGAAGATAGCCTGCAGCCAGAACATACAGGGTTAAACAGAGAGATTTATATTTGATCCCAGAAGCCACAGAGAGTGGCTATTAGCTTTCTGAGCAGAGAACCCAGCATGCTTAGATATGTGCTTTGAGAATATCAATATGGCAGCTGTGTGTATAGTGATTTGAAGATGGAGGAAAACTGTACCTCAGTTTTTTTCATCTATACAATAGAGATAAAGTTGCTCACACTGCCTACATCCTAAGGTGATTGTGATGAAAGAATTTTGTCAGTCTTAAAATGTTAGCTAAATGTGACGTACTTTTTCCTGCAGGGAAAGAAGGGGATTCATTACCTCCCCTCCCTGCACCAAACCATTTCTGGCTATATTCCTATAATTGTAGGTTGCTTTACTGCATTTTCAGTCATTCACCTATCTATGTGCAGGTCAATATCATATTGATTTTTCTCATTTCCCTGGGGTACAAACATGGCCATTTTATTTCCCTCAACTCTGTTTGAATCTTGTAAACTGGTTTCTGAGAGTCTCTCACCTAAGAAACAATAAATATAAGGACCCCCCTCACAATGTCTGCAAAATGCAGGGTTAAGCAGATGAGCTCTCTGCTCATTATTTAAAGATGAAATGATTGGAAAGTCCCATCCATTGCTCTCATTCATCACAGCCTAGTTGTGTCCACATTGAATTATGTACCTTGGATGAATTTTTAAGCAAAATGGAGCTTCACCCCAGCTTATATTGTGTTTTCCATAAGTCAGAGCAAATAATCTTATTTCCCTAAGTGTTACCATTAGAGCAAGATTGATATTTACCCAAGGATGATGTTCCTGAAGGAGACACCCAGTGAGGAGTTTTAACAGCAGACAAAATCCTCCACACTACTGAAATGTGATTTGCAGTGGAGGGCTGTTTGGACTTTGGATAAATAAGAAAGATAAATGAGATGACTCCTGGTGGTTTTCTGTAATGTGATTACTGCTAGAGAATGGATCTCTTCTCTTTCTGTCTCTCACCCTCTCTATGTGTGAATGAGATAATTACGAAGCTTTCCAGAACAAAAGATCAAGCTGCTTAAGCCATTATGTAGGTGCACACATACATACACACACACACAAACACTCTCACACACTCACAAACATGAGCAGGCACATTTTCCCACCTAAATATTGTCCCCTCATAGCTTGGGAAAGGGCAAATTAGGCAAAAAAATGTAATTCTTTCCACTTCAGCTATCTCTTCTCCCCAACTCTGTAACATGAGGGTAAACAGAATAGACAGCTTGTCTGAAAATTAGGAGAACACAATTTAGGAGAATACCAAAACTCTTTTATATTCCTTCTATAAGAACTTAGTATATGTAAAACACTTTCAAGTATTAAGGGGACATGTAAATAAGAAACTATCCCTTTCCTCAACAATCTAGTAAGAGTGATTAACCACATATAGAAATAACTAATTTAAATTAGAATATATTAAATATATAAGAAAAGTATGAATAAAAAACTATGTGACCTCATAAAACATCATTTTAGATCATGATAGATTAGGGAAGTCTTCTTTTATGAAGTTGTATTTAAATTGCATCTTGAAGAGTGTGAAGAATTTTAACAGATGAGAGAGAACATCCTAATGTAACCAAGTTTATTTGCAGTTTAAAAAGGGGTTAATGAAAGTAGGAGACAATTATAAGTGAAAGGTATTATTATCTGAATTTAATATCATCATGAGTAGTTGGAACTTTGCTGAATCACTGTAACCCAGGGAGAAAATGGTCTGCTGGGACAAAATTTAGGAGTTTTGCTACAACTAGATGTAGTAAATTTATCCTCTCTTCACTTTCTTTGTCTCCTCTACCTTATCCTACCTGATGAACTAGAATCACATTTAAATAATTGTTGATTTGTTCTGCCTTTAGGAGGGGTTTTAATCTCCAAATAAAGATGGGATAATTTTTATTATATTCCAAGTGTTTGCTATAAATAGCTGACCACACTATCAGAAAAAAAAAAAAAAACAAAGGGAAATGCAGGACAAACTGATCTAGACTTAAACTCAAGCCTATATTGAAGTACTTCTCTCTCTCTTTCTATGCTTTCTTCTCTCTCTCTCTC
>JAJPUD010013828.1:0-27049 GCA_023553655.1 Myrmecobius fasciatus | reverse complement strand
TCTTTCCTTCCATTCTCTTGTCCCACCCCATTTATATATTTTCACCATACGGGCTTCACTAGAAATATGGAAAACATAAAGCAAAGAAATAGAGATAGGAAGAAAAGAATGTATTCTCTGACTAGTAAGCAGTACAATGTAGTTGGAATATAGAGTAGAATCTGTAAAAATAAGTAGTGTGCAATTAAGCCAGAGAGATTACTAGTATGAAGAAACTAGGGTTAGCCCTTTCCTTTTAGGCCTTCCATAGCCAATGCTTTACTTCAATGACCAATTTATCAGTAGTATAGTATAGAGAAGAATCAAGTATGTAGGTCTTAGGCTGCATACTGTTCAGAACACTCTTGTGTGGCCTGAATGAGAGCAAAATATAATTGGGAAATATTTAACAAAATAAATGAAAATACAATTAAAAAGATAATAATATATTTTAAAACTTAGTCAACATGTAGCCTATAAGGATCTTTATGTATGGTTTAATGGGTCATTCTTATGTTGAGTTGTATCTGATGGAACAAGGATAGGAGGTAGGTTGGACTCATTGGCCTTTGAATTCCCTTCTAGTGCTGCACTATGATCCTATATATAGGATCAAGTACTACTTCTGACTTATGCTTGATATATGGTCCATGGCAAGTCCCTCAAGCTCTTAATGACTCCAAGCAGTTCTCCAAGACTAGAAATTATGGAGCATATGCCAATTTACATTGGTATAAGAACTTACTCACTAGGAGCTCTCTATAACAATTAATTTGCAGGTTTTGACTCAAAGAATATATTCATTTGACCATCATCCTGAATGTGACTTTCCAGGAAATTGAATTGAATAAGCATTTATTAAGTGCCTACACATGCCACACGCCATGCTAAGAACTGGGGATAAGTAAGAAACAATGTAGTCCCTAACCTTGTGGAGCTTGTAATCTAATGAAAGGAGACAATACACAAAAGGAAGGTGAGAAGTATGGAACAAGAGAGTTCAAGCTTCTGATAGAAAATGGAGAGTTAATAAAAATTTTGAAAGTTCTGAGCCTTCTTTCCACCCTGCAGTCCTCTGAAGAGGAAAGGGAGTTGATTGACTGTTGAGTACCAAAAACTAAGTCAATCTGCAAGGTGATGAGATTTTAGGCTATCCTCCAGGAGGCGTGATGTTCCAAGCATAATGCTGTATGAACCATCATCATAGAGACTTGTCTTTCCATATGGGAGTTTTAAAGAAAAATAGTGAGCAAATAAAAGAGAATATTATAGTAAAGAGAAAAAATAATGGCTGCATTGGCAGGGGCAATCTCGGAGTAAAATTTCATCCTCCAAGGGTAATTATTGATACTTTCTGATGGCTACTGAATTTAAATACACAAGTTTGAGTAAAAGTGATACAGCAAAAGAGACAGTCTAGGACATAACTGAGCAGCAGAGAAAGCCAGGGTATGGTCAAGCTTCTTGTGATCATCTTAGGCATGCTGGGTGGGCCAATGCTCCTTTTCAATTGCAGTAAATTTATTTGCTATCTTCTCTGGGTGAATGAGTTTTCCCCTCTCCTGTAGTGTTGATAGACAGAGGGGTTAATTAGAAGGCACCAAAGCTGCCTCTTTTCATCTCCCATTAAGGAGAACTCTATGGGGAGTATGGAGAGATCAGAATTCAGCCAAAGGGATAGGGAGGAGAGAAGAGGCTCTTTGGAGGATTGATGTGAAAGTGATAGCTGTGTTTTAATGTTCACTACCCTTTGATGGCTCTTGATATTAGAGAGTTTTCTATTTTGAGCAGATTCTTTTTCAGAGTATGTGAAGTCCAGTGATTCAATAACAATTGGTCTGGGGAGGAGTAATCTCATGGGGATTACTTGGAATAGATTTAACTCAAGTCATTCTTTGGAAATTTGGAATTAACTAATGGCTGACTATAAATCATTTGTCAAAATATAACATTTTTCTTTTTGGAGTAATCTTCCTAGTAAAATGTAATCCAGGCTATTCAGAAGACATGTGTTTAATAGGAGAGCATGAAACCACAGCCTTAGTTTTAAAGATCTATGGACAACTGCTTGTATACAAATCTAAGTTGAATGAAATAGAGAAAGTTTGAGAAGACAAACCTTATCTGCAGGAGTTGTAAATCAGGAAAACAGGAAACCATGCCAGAGCATGGCAGCAGAAGCAACAGCAGGAGCATCAAAATCATCATCACTACAAAATGAAAAATCAAATATTAGTAAAAAATAGCTTTTATTTATATTAAATCTTGCAGTTTCTAAGATACTTTTCTGATAACTCTACTAAGAAAGGAGCATTATCCTATCATTTTTATGTATAAAGTAAATGGAGCTCATAGAGATTCACCCAATTAACAAGGAAGTGATGGATCTTGGAGAGTCTGTACAATAGCTAGGAAAGAACTGTTTTAATCCTAAATATCTCTATTCCTACAGGGATGTAACAGAAGAAAAAAGTCTGGCCAAAGAGGGGGAAATGTACATATATTGACTGACTTCTAATTTTGTGAGGCAGTTATATAACTAACATTTCCTTGTGCTTTTCAGTCCCATATATGTAGAAAAACATTTCTAAGATGACCAATGGTCTCTGAAGTACTAAATCCAATGGGCTTTTCTTAATTCTCAAAATTCTTGGATTCTCTACCGCTTTTGATATTGTCAACCTCATTCAATTTCCTAAATGTTTAAGGGAGGGATCATCCCTATCTTTAATATACCCTATTCTGAACCCTTCTCAGAATCTCCAGCTTCTCTTAGGGACAGTTCAGATGCCATCTCATGTGAGGACTTTCCCTCTTCTACAATTCTTACCAATCTTTTCTTATAGAAATAACTTTAGAAAAATTACTTTATATTTGCTATGTAATTTCTGATTTGTGTGCACGTTATATCCCCAGAGTGGATTGTAAACTTCTTGAGAGATGAGACAGTTTGATTTTCTTTCTTACAATATCCCTTCTAGCAATGATTTTCTCTAACTTTGTTCATTTGATGAATATAGGTGACATCTGACTTCTTTCATTCCCTATTTCTTCTTCTGGATCCTTAAAATCCCGTTTTTTTAACCTCAGCCTAATATGGCTACCACATAGCAAAAGTGATTTTCCTAAATTCTGTGTACTCAAAAATCCGGGGGAAATCCACAGTCTGAGTAGATCTTTTTTTCCTCTCTTTTTTATAATTTAAAATTGTTCCATTTTGTTTGACACAACAAACATTTCCAAGAAATCAATCAAACAACACTAAACACCCCAGAGAACTTTTACTCAACACAGCATGCTTGTCACTAGGAGGATATGTCAATTTCTCTTCTTCTAATGTATTGATTATTAATAGAAAGTGAGAAATATACTTTAAGTATGATAGTATGGTAGTAACAACTGCTTTTGTACTTCAGTTACCTTTTGCCACTTGTTAGGATTCATTTTATTAAATTGTTGTAGCTATGACATATATTGTCCTTTTGACTTTCCTTTCTCTGCCTGGATCACTTTATATAAACTTAGCCATATTTCTCTGAATTCTTCATATTCAATATTTTTAAAACTTAAGAAGCATCCCATTACATTCACATACCAGTTTATTGAGCTATATTTTGTTGGGCACATTTATTTTTATAGCTTTTTTAAAAAGTAGAAATAAGTGCACACTAAATATTTTTGTAGGTATTGGAATTTTATTAAAAATGTTGCTGTCATTAACTTATTGGGATATAGTTCTAGGAGTATTATCTCTGAGTTTGAAAACAACTTAATAACTTCTATGGCATCATTCAAACATTTTTTGAGAACAGTTAAACTAATTCATAATTCTATCTACAGTGAATTAGTGTATCTCTTTTCTGTTGGCCCCTCCAGCAATGAGTTTTCCTTTCTTTGTTAATTTTATAGTTGGGAGGTGATACTTCAGGGTTGTTTTCATTTATATTTTCTGATTATTGATAAATCTGAACAATTTTTAAATGGTTGTTGATAGTTTGTGGCATGAACCTTTCTCCCTACAAATCAAATTTATGACAAAGTTCATCGAAAGCAATCATCCTTTCTTTGAGCAAGTGCTGATGAAATTCTGTCTGTACTATGTAATATGCATATTTGTTTACATATTATAGAATCATATAAATTTAATACCTAGATGGCATCTCAGAGTACTTCTAATACAATCCCTTCATTTTAGAGATGAAGGAACTATATTACTTTTAAATTATCCTCTGAAATAGTTTCTCTGACTAATTTCTCTCTGCTCTAATTTATCCAGCAAACCCATCAGATGAATTTCTCTCAAACATATGTGACTGCCCTGGTAAAGAATAGTCCAGTGATTTACCATTCTTTAGGATAAGGTCTAAATTGTTGGAGCTGGTATCTCTGGTCCTATGAATCTGCTCTCCCATACTCTTCTTCCTAAACTTCCTAACAGTTCAAGGAGATTATTCTTGTTACTCTCTCACAATATGTCATGTTTATTTCCACATTTCACATCCAACTACTCTTCAGCACTGGGTTCAAATCCCAAATTTCTCTTGACTATAGTAAGGTACAGCAACTTTTCCCTTCCTTAAACTTTTGTGTCATCCATTATTATTATGTGTATATCTGATGGGATCATACCTTTAGAGCTTAAAGGGACCTTAGATACCATTTAGTATAATTCCTTTTGTTTTAAGTTGGGAGAAAATGAGCTTCTCAAAAGTTGTAACTTACTCATAGTCACCCAGCTATTAAAAGTCAGTGGAAATATTTGAACCCAGTTTTTCCTCTGACTAAATCCAATATTTCATCCCTTATTCTGCCTCTTTATTTGATTTTATATTGGTTTCTATTGTTATATAACTCTTCCTTTTTTTAAAGGAGAAATAAAACAGATTGAGAGTCAAAAATCTCTGGGTTGAGATACCAGCTATGTGAACAGGAATATTTCACTTAATCCCTTGGTTTGATGGAGATAAAAAAATATATTTTTCTTGGCCAGATTGTTATGAAAGTCAAATGTGATATATAAAAAATGCTTTGTAAACTATAAATGGCTCTAAAATATAAAAGATTATTATGTGTCAGCCTTGTCTTTTCATTATAAGATTCTTTGGGGCAAAAACTATATCTGATATCTTTTTTGACCTCTGTCATAACATTGAGAAATTGTGAACTCATGGCAGATGCTTAATAGGTACTTTTTGAATGAATAAAATTATTTTTTAATTTAATTTTATTTTTTGCTTTTTTTTGCTGAGGCAATTGGGGATAAGTGACTTGCCCAGGGTCACACAGCTAGGAAGTGTCTGAGACCAGATTTGAGCTCAGGTCCTCCTGACTTCAGGGCTGGTGCTCTAACCACTGCGCCACCTAGCTGCCCCTATTTTTTTATTTTTTATTTTTATTTCATTCAATCATTTCAGCAAACATTAAGTGAAAGTCAAGAATATGGACGTTTTATGCTGCCTTAGACACTTATTAACTGTGTGAACTTGGTCAGTCACTTAACCTCTGTTTGTCTCAGTTTCCTCATCTGTAAAATGGGGATAATAATAATACCTGTTTCACATGGTTGTTGTGGGAATTAAGTTAGACACTATATGTAAAGCTCTCTGAGAATCTTCAAGTACCATATAAATATTAACAAATATTATTAATATCCCAATCATGTTGTCAGACAAAAATAAGACACATTCAGTGATTTTCAGCAGTATCAAACCTACTCAGACCATATCCCTTAGATTATGTCAGATTTATAATATGGCTACTTATCTGTAGGATGTGAAAAAATTTCAAGCTCTCTATTTCAGCACATAAACTCCTCAAGGGCAGAAATTATTTCATTTATTTCTTAGTATCTCCAGTGCTTATCACATAGTAGGTACTTAAAGCCTTGCTATCATTGTCATGAGACTCTCAGTGGTGTGTGAGGCTTGGTTGTTTCCTCTTCCATAGATCCATAAATCAACCCTCCTTGCTCCACTGTCTAGTCAGCTCTTGAATCAGTTGCTCTGTGCTTAGCTCAGTGGCATTACTGTCACTGAAGAGAAACTATAGTCATTGTCTTCAAAGGAGGAAGCTATTTGTTATCTCTTAAGCTCAACTCATTTTTCATTTAAAGACAGAGCAAAGTGAATCATATTTCTCTCTCAAGTTTTTATTTTCCTGTCAATAAAAATCTTGTTAACCTCCTTCATGATTGAAGATTTAACTCTGGCACATGAGTCTTACCTAGCCTTGTTTGTTCCTTATTGTACTTGTCCAGCATGTCGTCTCAGAGACAAGATTGCTTCCTCCCTTAATATGATCAGCCGTTGACCATTCTCTTGGACTTGTTTCTTGTTCTCTATAGCAAAGGCTGTGGCTGAGCATTTTCAGGGATTGTTCAGGATTGGCTGTCCCCAAATCTTTCTCATCATTACTCATCTTTTTCTCTCCATCCTCATTACTTCTTGCCATCTGCCCAGCAGCTGCCCTCTTCCTCATTTGAAACAATACCCTCATCACCATCTCTCTAGAGATTGTGATCCCTCTCTGGAGGAGTTAAACTACTTAGCTTTGTAATTCTTCCATCTTCTCTGTACCATACTTCCATCTACCCTGTATCTCTTGCCATCTGCCTGACTCAATGATTATTTCCTTCTTTCTCACCTCTCCACATCCTGTTCTAGAAATAGTAATTAAATGTGCATTGATATATCATTGCTCCTTGGCTTCTATCACCATAACTATGGCTCCCTAAACCATGGCTTTCCATGGACACCATTGTCATTTATGTATTGTTTCTTCTTTTAGAATATAAGTTCCCTGAGGAAGGATCTGTTTCACTTTTGTGTTCTTATTCTAAGTGACTAGAACAGTTCTTAAATCATCTAAAATTAATTAATTAATTTGAAGAGATTTGTCTTTCAGGTAGGTGATATGGTAGAAGACCTATAATCTTGACTAATTCTTAAATTTTGATATTTTCTAGATCAGAACTTCATTGATGATCATATAATTTTAGTGCTGAAAATAATTTTAGAAATATTCTGGTCTAATTTACTCATTCTGTTACATTTGTTTTGAAAATTCTATTAATACCTCTTGTTTTTAACATCATAAAAATTTTTTGATATCTTCCTCTTACTCTAAAATTGAATCCCCTCTTATAAAAGAAGAAAAATTATCTCATTTAATAGTATATATGACATTTATGAAATATGTTTCATCATCTGTTCTCTGATAATCCAAGATAGATTATGGAAGCATACATTAAAATATGTAAGATATCATAAATATTTACCTAGTAAATTGCCATATATATGTGTATATTACATAAACCCAAAAGATACAAACATACTTATATACATATATATACACACATAATGTGTATATATAAACACATATATAATGTGTATATATACAGATACATACACACACACACATATATATACATATATTGCATATATAAGTATTGTATCTTTTGGTTTTATGTAATCTACATTTCTCAACATATTCCTCATCTTTTCATTTTCTAGAAATACATCCTCTAGGATAAAGAATTTTTTTTTATTAAAGCTTTTTATTTGTATAACATATGTATCAGTAGTTCCCCAGCATTGATCTTCACAAAGCTTTCCATCACAAATTTTACCCCCAGTTCCCTCCCCTCCCCTAGATGGCAGGAAGTCCATTACATGTTAATAATGTTGAAATACTTGACAAGTTATGCAAGAAAAATCCTATCTACAGGAAAAAATAGAAAATCAGAGAAAGGCAACACAATGCAAGCAAATATCAATAGAGATCATGAAAATGTTACTTTGTGGCCCATATTTCATATCCCTCTCTCTGGGTGTATATGGTTTTCTTCAGTGAACAATTGGAACTGGTTTGAGACAATTCTTTGTTGCAGAGAGCCATGTCTGTCAGAATTGATCATCATGTAATACTGTTGTTGCTGTGTATGATGATCTCCTGGCTCTGCTTGTTTCACTCAGCATTAGTTCATGCAAGTCTCTCCAGGCCTCTCTGAAATCGTCTTGCTGGTCGTTTCTTACAGAGCAATAATATTCCATGACATTCCTATACCATAATTTATTCAGCCACTCTCCAATTGATGGGCATCTCTTCAGTTTCCAGTTTCTAGCCACTACAAAAAGGGCTGCCACAAACATTCTTGTACATGTGGGTCCCGTTCTCTCTTCTAAGATCTCTTTGGGATATAGGCCCAGTAGAAACACTGCTGGGTCAAAGGGTATGCACAGTTTGACAACTTTGTGAGCATAGCTCCAAATTGCTCTCCAGAATGGTTGGATCCGTTCACAGTTCCACCAACAATGTATTAGTGTCCCAGCTTTCCCACATCCCCTCTAAAATTCATTGTTATCTTTTCCTGTCATTTTAGCCAATCTGACAGGTGTGTAGTGGTACCTCAGGGTTGTCTTAATTTGCATTTCTCTGATCAATAGTAATTTGGAGCAACTTTTCATATAACTAGAAATGGTTTTAATTTCATCATCTAAAAATTGTCTTTTCATATCCCTTGACCACTTATCTATTGAAGAGTGGCTTGAATTTTTATATATAAGAGACAATTCTCTATATATTTTAGAAATGAGGCCTTTATCAGAACCATTAAATGTAAAGATGATTTCCCAATCTGATGCCTCCCTCCTAATCTTGTCTGCATTAGTTTTATTTGTACAGAAACTTTTTAACTTAATATAATCAAAATTATCCATCGGGTGTTCATTTAGGAGTTCCAGATCTTCTTTGGACATAAATTTATTCCATCTCCACATGTCTGAGAGGTAAACTATATTACGTTGCTGTAACTTGCTTACAAACTCACTCTTTATATCTAGATCATGAAGCCATTTAGATCTTATCTTGGTATGTGGTGTTACGTATGGGTCAAGCCCTAATTTTTTCCACACTAGTTTCCAATTTTCCCAGCAGTTTTTGCCAAATAGTGAGTACTTATCCCAAAAGCTGGGGTCTTTGGGTTTATCAAACACTAAATTGTTAAGTTTATTGCCTAGATTATCCTGATAACCTATCCTGTGCCACTGATCGACTGCTCTATTCCTTAGCCAGTACCAAACGGTTTTGATGACTGCTGATTTATAATATAGTTTTAGATCTGGTACAGCAAGGCCACCTTCATCTACCTTTTTTTTTCATTAATCCCCTTGAAATACTTGACCTTTTGTTCTTCCAAATTAACTTTGCTACTATTTTTTCTAGATCTGTAAAATAATTTCTTGGGAGTTTGATTGGTATGGCACTAAATAAGTAGATTAGTTTGGGTAGTATTGTCATTTTTATTATGTTTGCTCTGCTTACCCATGAGCACTTAATGTTTTTCCAATTGATTAGGTCTGATTTTATTTGTGTGGAAAGTGTTTTGTAGTTTAGTTCGTATAGTTTCTGACTTTTCCTTGGCAGATAGATTCCCAAATATTTTATCCTATCATCAGTTATTTGGAATGGAATTTCTTTTTTTATCTCTTGCTGCTGAACTTTGTTGGTAATATATAAAAATGATGATCATTTATGTGGATTAATTTTGAATCCTGCAACTTTGCTAAAGTTGTGAATTGTGTCTAGTAGTTTTTTAGTTGAGTCTCTAGGGTTCTCTAAGTATAACATCATGTCATCTGCAAAGAGTAATAATTTGGCTTCTTCTTTACCTACTCTGATTCCTTTTATCTCTTTTTCTTCTCTTATTGCTAAAGCTAACATTTCTAATAAAATATTAAATAGTAATGGTGACAGTGGGCAGATTTGTTTCACTCCTGATCTTATTGGGAATGATTTTAGTTTGTCTCCATTACATATGATGCTTGCTGATAGTTTTAAATAGATGCTACTGATCATTTTAAGGAAAAGCCCATTTATTCCTATACTCTCTAGTGTTTTTAATAGGAAAGGGTGTTGGATTTTTTCAAAGGCTTTTTCTGCATCTATTGAGATAATCATATGGTTTTTGTTAGTTTGGTTATTAAGATAATTGATTATGCTGCTAGTTTTCCCAATATTGAACCAGCCCTGCATCCCTGGTATAAATCCTACTTGGTCATACTGTACTATCCTGGGGATGACTTTCTGTAATCTCATTGCCAATATCTTATTTAAAAATTTTGCATCAATATTCATTAGGGAAATTGGTCTATAGTTTTCTTTCTCTGTTTTCACGCTACCTGGTTTAGCTATCAGCACCATGTCTGTCTCATAGATGGAATTTGGCAGTATACCCGCTGTCTCTATTTTCTCAAATAGTTTGTATAGTATTGGAATTAATTGTTCTTTGAATGTTTGGCAGAATTCACATGTAAATCCATCTGGCCCTGGAGATTTTTTCTTAGGGAGTTGGTTAATAGCTTGTTCTATTTCTTTTTCTAATATGGGGCTATGTAAATAATTTATTTCCTCTTCTGTTAACCTGGACAATCTATATTTTTGTAGATATTCCTCCATTTCATTTAGATTATCAAACTTGCTGGCATAAAGTTGGGCAAAATAACTCCCAATTATTGCTCTAATTTCCTCTTCATTGGAGGAAAGTTCTACCTTATCATTCTTGAGACTAACAATTTGATTTTCCTCTTTCCTTTTTCTTAACAAATTAACTAAAGGCTTATCTATTTTGTTGGTTTTTTTGTAGAACCAACTCTTAGTTTTATTTATTAATTCAATAGTTTTTTTATTTTCCATTTTCTTAATTTCTCCTTTTATTTTTAGAATTTCCAATTTGGTATTTAATTGAGGGTTTTTAATTTGTTCTTTTTCTAGTTTTTTTAAATAATAAACCCAATTCGTTGATGTTTTCTTTCTCTATTTTATGCAAATAAGCATCTAGAGATATAAATTTGCCCTTTATAACCGCTTTAGCCGTATCTCACAAATTTTGGTATGTTGTCTCCTTATTGTCATTCTCCTGGATGAAATTAATGATTGTGTGTATGATTTGCTCTTTCACCCATTCATTCTTTAGGATGAATTTATTTAGTTTCCAATTGCTTTCTGGTCTATTTTCTCCTGGCCTTATATTGCATGTGATTTTTATTGCATCATGATCTGAAAAAGATGCATTTACTATTTCTGCCTTTTTGCATTTGATTTTGAGGTTTTTATGCCCTAACACATGGTCAATTTTTGTATAGGTTCCACGGACTGCTGAGAAAAAAGTAAACTCCCTACTGTCTCCATTCAACTTTCTCCATAGATATATCATACCTAACTTTTCTAACAATTGGTTTATCTCCCTAGTTTCTTTCTTGTTTATTTTGTGGTTTGCTTTATCTAATTCTGAGAGAGCAAGGTTGAGATCCCCCACTACTATCGTTTGGCTGTCTATTTCTCCTTGCATCTCTTTTAATTTCTCCCCTAGTAATTTGGATGCTATTGCACTTGGTGCGTATATATTTAGTATTGATATTGCTACATTATCTATGGTACCCTTTAATAAAATATAGTTTCCTTCCTTATCTCTTTTGATTAGATCTATCTTGGCTTTTACTTGATCTGAGATAAGGATTGCTACCCCTGCTTTTTTTTGTTCACCTGAAGCATAATAGGTCCTGCTCCAGCCTTTTACCTTCATCCTATATGTGTCACTATGTTTTAGATGTGTTTCTTGTAGACAACATATGAGTTCATCCCATTCACATTCACAGTTAGAATAACTAATTCTTTATTTCCTGCCCTCTTATTTACCCAAGTTATGTTTTCCCCTTTCCTTTCCCTTTTCTCCCTTCTCCCCTCCTCAGTACTTTGCTTTTGATGACCCCCTCCCCCAAACAATACTCCACCCTTTAGGTCCCCTCCCCCTGTTTTTACTCCTTTCCCCTGATTCTTCTATTTTCCCTTCTATTAGTTTATCCCTTTCTTTTCCTCCTTTCCCTCCCCCTTCCCTCTAGCAACAGACAAGTTTCTATGTGAAATCAAGTGTCTGATATACACTTTTAGAGCCCAACCTGATGAGAGTAAGATTTACACAATGCTCATCTCCCTCCCCTCTTTCTCTCAATTATACTAGATTTTCTTTGCCTCTTCAAGAGAATTTACCTTGTTTTTACCTCCTTTTTTATCTTATTTTACCACTTTTGCCCTCTTTTTCCCAGTATGACAACCTTTCCCCCTCTAGTTCTCTTTTTCATATTATCAAAGTAATATCTAGTTAATTATACCCCCAAACTTTAAGTATCCCCCTAGTAAAAATAAAGTTCTCAAGAGTCCTTTCCTTTTTACCTTTTCATGCATCTCTTGAGTTCTGTGTTTGGATGTCGAATTTTTTGTTCATATCTGGTCTTTTCATTAGAAATAGGTGAAATTCACCTATATCATTGAATGACCATCTTCTTCCCAGGAGGATAATGCTCATTCTAGCTGGATAGGTTATTCTTGGCTGTAATCCAAGTTCCTTTGCCCTTTGGAATATCTGGTTCCAGGCCCTTGGATCCTTCAATGTGGAGGCTGACAGATCGTGTGTGATTCTAATTATTGATCCTTGGTATTTGAATTGTTTCTTTCTAGCTGCTAGCAGAATCTTTTCCTCGGTGCTATAGTCCTGAAATTTAGCCACGTTATTCCTTGGGGTTTTAATTTTGGTGTCTCTTTCAAGGAGTGATCAGTGAATTCTTTCAATGGTAATTTTGCCTTCTGATTCTACAATCTCAGGGCAGTTTTCTTTCAGGATTTCCTGGAAGATAGTGTTTAGATTCCTTTTTTCATCATGACTTTCAGGAAGTCCAATAATCCTTAGATTGTCTCTCCTAGATCTATTTTCCAAGTCTGTTGTTTTTCCTAGGAGATATTTCATGTTTTCTTCTAATTTTTCATTTTTTTGTTTTTGTTTGACTGATTCTTAAAGTCTTATTGAGTCATTTACTTGCATTTGTTCAATTCTTATTTTTAAAGTGTTGTTTTCTTCAGTTATCTTTTTAAGCTCCTTTTGTAACTGACCAATTTGTTCATTGCACTCTTTTTCCACCTCAGTAATTTTATTTTTCAATAAATTGGTGTCTTTATCATTTCTCTTTTGGAGGGTTTCTTGCACTGACTTCAGTTTATTTTCCCATTTATCCTCCAACTCTCTTTTGAGATTCTGTATGCAATCTTCCAGAAAGACCTTTTGAAAAGGGGACCAGTGATGGTCCTTAATAACATCCTCTGAAGTTTGGTCTAAAGGAACCTCAGGATCTGGGGTCAGCCCTTCTCTGTCTTGATAAAAGCTGTCTATGGTTATAGCTCTCTTTTGCTTCTTCATTGTTTTTTAAACAGAGTGTATATCTCTTTAAGGTTTGGAAAAACCTCGGCTAAAGCTCCTTGCCCTGGGGCAATTTGGCGAATTAATTTAAGGTGCTGGGCTAGTGGGGGCTAGGACTAAGGCCAAATTACTCCTTAAACAAGGCAGGTCTGCCAGAACACCTTCCCCCAATCCAGGCAGAGTATCCGAGTGCCTCAGATAAACTCCAGGTGTTTGGAGTTTGGATTTTGGAGTTTTTGCCACAATGAGCTGAGTCCCACCCTCACTTCCAGCCTATACCACTCTTTATCCCTCTGTCCAAGTTAGACAAACCTGATGTGAAGTTCTTCAGAGATATCAGCAAACAGTATCCAAGTATTTCTGAGTTCGTTGACTTGAAGATCAGTTCAGAGGCTTATTTTATTGTTGATTTGAGAGAAGATCAGAGGAGACTCAGAGAGTCACGTTTTCACTCTGCCATCTTGGCTCTGCTCCCCCCAGGATAAAGAATTTTTAAAAAGCTTATAAAAAGACCAACAAAACTAGTCAATACATCAATTAATTAAGATACCATATGCACTGTTTCATATCCAGTCTTTCTTCCTCTTCAAAGATGGGAGCTAGATACATTTTCAAAATTTTAATATGATGCCAAGATTGATTTTTATAATTTCACAATATTCAGATTTTTCTTATTACTGTTGTTCTTTTCATTTACATTGCTATAGTCATTATATTCATTGTTGTCTTGCTTAGGCTTACTTTATTTTGTGTCATTTCATATAAACTTTTCCTATGCTTTCTCTAATAGCCATATCTCATTTGTTTTATGACAAAAATGTTCTATAACATTAACATATCATAATTAATTTAGCCATTCCCCAGTTGATGGGCTTTTACTTTGTTTCTAACTACTATCAGCATTTTGTAGTATTAAAAATCTATCACTAATATTGGCATAATGGCAAAATCTTTCATTTCACAGATTAGGAAACTAAGTCTCAAAGAGGTGGTAACTTGTTCAAGATTAACAAGCAGTGAAGTGTCAGAGCCTAGATTTGAACTAAAAGGCAGATTGTTTTCTCACTATACCATACTGTTTCTCATCACTATTATTTAGAGTTCATTTGCTTTTTGGATTGACTTTGTTTATATTATAGTTGTATGTATTGTTCTTCTGATTTTAATTATTGCTGTTGTTTAATAGTTTTCAATCATATCAGAACCCCTTTGGGGGTTTTCTTAGCAAAAATACAAAAGTAATTTGCATTGTCTTCTCCATGTCATTCTGTAGATGAGAAAAGTGAGTATATGGGGTTAATTGACTTGCCCAGGATCATATACCTAGTAAATGCTGGAGGACAGATTCAAATTCAGGTCTTCTTGATTCCAGAACCAGACTCTATCCTCTATAGCACCTGACTTTAATTGCTTCAGTTGATATTAGTTCATTTCACTCTCCTCATATTTGTCCTTTATTTATTATATTCATTTAATGCAAAATTCTACTGAATTTATAGACTGTAGCTTGTTAAGCCATTATTTGAAGGAAAACCTACTTTCTTTCCAAAGAATAGTGAATCCTAGTCCTGGATCTACCATTTATTTCACTGGACTAATAGAATAGTTCTAGTAGTTAGGAAGTTGCTCCTTTTATCTAGCCTAAAATAACTCTCTTCCACTTCTACCCCTTGCTCCTTTTTCTGCTTCTTAGGGTCTATTATTCTAAGTCTAATCTCTTTTCTACCTGCAAAAATTTTTAAATATTTAAAGGTAATCAGTGCCCATTTAAATTTTCTTTTCTCAAGGTTAAACATTTTCAATTTTATCAGCAGATCCTTGTATTGCACAGTCTGGAGTCCCTTTGCCTTCCTGGTCATCCTCTGCTGAACATCCATTAACTCATCAATGTCTTTTCTAAAATATGTCATCTGATAATGAACACATATGGTATGTATTCACTGCCCATTATCTTGTTATGCTGTGCTGACATAGGTTAAATATCATGTATGTTATGCCCTCCCCTGACTCAGCTGTGGCATTCAGATATCATTCCTTGTCCTAAAATGCTTTTATGGCTCTTGAGGACCATGACTTGGCTATTGTTGATAGAAGGTCAATACAACTTTGTTAGTAGAATCATCTAGTTCATTGATTCTCCACATTCTTTCCTTGGGGCTTCCAGTACAAAAGCTACTGCAAGAAACAACATTGCTTCTTCGAGCAGAAGGTAAATAGAAAAAAAATTTATCCTTCCTTTCTATCCATAATTGTCTATGTGACTTTTTGGCTTCTCGGGATCCACTATACATCATGTGAAAGTAACTTCCATTGCCAGGTAGTCAATGACCCTGTGAACAATGACACATTGAATATAGAAAAAAACCAAGAGTAGAAACAATGGTTTATTTTTTTTAAAGTATGTTTTCTGAGTGGGTAAGTAAATAATACTAAAATTTTGTGATGGACAATAACTTGATCATACTGATGACAGAAGCCAGAATAAATGTTCCAGTCATACTTAACATACTCTGTCTCCTGATTGAACTGAGGGTGTTACATTGTGGAATGGTGAAGGTAAATCAGGGCTCCCAATCATAAGTGATGTGAAGGAGAAAAATGGAGCTAGGAAATTTACTTGGAGACCTTCGGTCCACAGGAAGGTTATTTACAGGGAGTAGAATGAGAATTTTTCATCATGGTACATAGCACTTATCAAATGGTTGGAAAGGATTGTTTGTTATTTCTTCCCTCTTTTTTTTTTCTTTTTTTAAAGCTCCATCTGAGTGAATAGTTTGATGTGGTTACAAAAACCAACCAATCAACATAAAGATGAATCCTAATATGATTTGGGGTTCTACTAAAAGGGGAATAAGGAGGTGATAGTTGTACTGCTTTGCCTCAGGGTGCTTCATATTAAGAACTCACACTTTAAGTGAAATGCTGATAAACTGGAGAAAATTCAGAAGAGAAAGGCAAAACAGTGAAAGGCTTTGAGTACATGTTATAAAAGCATTAGTGGAAACAAATCAATTTATTTAGTCTGGAGAAGAGAATATTGAGAGGGCTGTTTTCATGACATCTGGAGAATTAGTGAATGATTGTTGAAATCATCTATCTTGCTCCTTATTTTCAGTAGTTATTCTTCTTCCCCAACCTTGCTCTGATGTTTCAATGTGTTCCTAGAGATCAATCATCAGACATTCCCCCTATTGGTGGGATGGGAGATTTAAATTAAAGTGCCATAACTGCTCTGAGGTTGGATCCTTAGATATTAAAAATTCTAAAGTATCCTATAATTCCAAGTTTGTAATTATTATGATTATTCTAATTTGTGTTTTCTTGGTTCTCTAAGACCTCTGCTATCTTTCTAGTCTAAAACTTCTTGTTAATTGTCTTTCCTTCCTTCCACTCTTATAATTTTTTAAACACAGAGTCCTTGCAAGGAGACCAAGACCTCTTCTACTTTTTTGTAATCAATTACTCATTAAGTCATTAAGAGTCACATATAATACAGCAGATAGTTAAAAGTTTACTTCAATAATTTCACCATATGTGATAAAATCACATTAATGCTTTCTATAAAATCACGATATATATTATATTTAAATGAAGTTTATTTATAAATTACTTTCTCTAGAACAGATATGCATCCTTTTAGGAAAGATATTAGTATTAATAAAGTTTTTTATAATTCCTAGATTTGAAACAGAGCCAAGTTTCAAAATTCCCTTTTGTTTCCAAAGAAATTATGATGTTCAAATTTTAATACATAAAAGACCTATCTAACAAAATAAAACTGTTTTGGGAAAAGGACTCATATTTCAATTTCTTCTTAAAAGGCAGACATATAAGGAAACATTAAACCAGAAAAAGACAATTTTAGGAGGTTCACATTCATAATGATAATCCCTAAGATGAAAATTGTTTTTTTTCAGGTTCTTCTACTTATATAAAGAGAACACAAAAATCATAAAAAATTAAAACTATATTTTTATTTTATTGTCTAGACTAGGTAAATAAATTTCATTACAAGAGAAATAAAAAACAGTTGAGGATAAACCACTGAGAGAAAATTTTGATTTCAAGCTGGATTGAAATCTTGGAGACCCCAGGGGAGGAGTCTGGCTTCAAAATATGAAAGCAGGGCAGATAAAAAAATAAACATTCTATTCAATCCTGAGGATAAAGATTGGATTAGTTTAAATATTACTTAAAACTAAGCTAAGAGTTGTTGATATAGCTGTCAATGAGATTTAGAAGTTTTGTTCTTTAATTTTTGCTTTAAATAGGCTTTGCTATTGGAAAATAATGCTTAAAGATATTGGTTGCATTTTCATGAGTTATTATTTTAATTTAAAAATGAATAAATGAGTTCCAAAGACAACACAAATACACACACACATTAAAGTTATGATAGGAAAAAGAGGAAAATTATATAGACAGATAGTACAACTTCCCAGGGTGACTGGGACAATGATTATGGACTATGAAAACAAGTCTCAGCTTTTATTTCACTTCTGTTTTTTGCCAAACAAAATGATCTTTGCACTAGAAAGGACAAAACACAAATGCTTAAGAGCGAATTAAAATACTAGAAAATTGAAAACACTAAGAATTATCTAAATTGCCTTCAATGTGTTTAAATTGTTAAGGCTGAGAAAAATTACTATTCAGACTTCTCAAAGAGATATTCAATTCAATTCAATTAAGATTTATTGTGCTTCTACAATATGCCAGGCACTGTACTAAGTGCTGGGGGATAAAAAAAAAGAATCAAAAGACTGTCCCTGTCCTCAAGGATATAATTAATAGGGGGAAAACACTGGGATTGATTGAGAAGGGTTGGAGAAGGTTTCTTGAAGTTGAGATTTCAGTTGGGACTTACAGGTAGTCAGGGAGATTCTGGGTCTTTTTCATGGAAGAGAAGGGGGACAATGTCACTAGACTTAAGAGTATGTATTTGGGAGTAAGGTATGAGAAGACTGGAAAGATAGGATAAGTTTTGGTTATGAAGGGATTTGAAAGCCAAGTGGAGTTTTTTTATTTTGTTTTGTATTTGAACCTAGAGGTACAAAGGAGCCACAATAGTTTATCGAGTAGGAAGAATGGCATGATTGATGAGCCACACTATCAATTATCTTAAAGTTAAAGAAGAATTGTAATGGTACTGTAGGACTGCTTCACTTGGAAGCACCATCCTATTGAAATTAAACTTCCCTTTAACATAAACCTCTTCTTCTTATGCCCTTTCAAGTTCTTGCACTTACAAAAATCTAGGAAGATACTGCATCCCTAACCCCCTCTCCAATCCAAAGTACTTTCCAACAAACTGGAAAAAGCATATCTCTCGCTTTTTTTTTCATTGCCATTTCCAGACCCTCCCTTGGATACCGTTATTTAATAACTTTTTCTTCTTATGTGTCCTTCATTGGCTATATCAAGTTGTCTAAATCTTGGGTATAATCACAGTTGATCTTCCTTCCTCAAGGAATTCAATACTTGACTAATAATACTTCCTCTACTACAATTCCTGTCATTTTTGGTGACTTTATTATTCATGAATATTAAATCACAATGTTCTATATCATTTCACCTCAGGCATCCACAAGGATGTTTTTATATCATTGATCTTACAGTCACTAAATCTACTCCCTGGAACTCTGGAATCATTCTCTGGTCATGAACTTTAATCCTTCCATCACTACCTCTGACTCATTTCTCTTAAACCTGTTCATAATTTTCACTAAAACCCCTAATCCCTCAATTCTTTCTCTTTTTCCCAGTCCATTATTCTTGTTCTGTCCTTACTTCTCCCTTATTCAACAATATATTGTCTCTACCCTTAACTCCCTTGTATTCCTTCTCTATTGTTCCTCTCACCTTGCCAAAAAATCCAACCCTAAGTTGCCTGATTCATCCATCTAGTGCAACTCACATGTTGTCTGAGTATACTAGAAATATCTTCTCTATATACTTTCTTTCTTCTGACATTGATATAACTCTCATGTAGTGTTTTATTAAGCCATACCTAGATTATTGCAATATCTTTCTGAATGACCTCTCTGCCTCAAGTCCCTCCCACTCTAATCTATCCTCCACTTAATTGTCAAATGAATTTTCCCAAAGTGTTGGTCTGACCATGCTACCCCCAACTACCATTCAACAGACTCCCATGTCTTCCTTCAGACTTCAGGATTGAATATAAAGTCTTCTATTTGTCTTTTAAAACCCTGTAAAACGTAACTTTCTTCTGCTTTTCCAGTCTCTTATACTTCACTCCACATATAATTTAGTAACATTGGCCTCTGCTGTTCCAAGATACTCTCAATGCTGTCCATTTGTGCTGGTTGGTATTGGTACATGTCCCCCATGCCTGGAATGTTCTTCCTCACTACCTCCCTCACTTCCACAAATCCTTGTAGATCCCTATTAATCTATCTTCTGCAAGACATCTTTCCTAATCTTCCTAACCTTTTCCCTAATTATCTCCAATATATCTTGTACATAATTATTTGCATCTCATCTCCCTGATGGTAGCGACTGGGTTTGTGTTTGTTTTTCTTTTGCTTTTTTTCACATCATCATCATTTAGCATAGTGCCTGGAACATAGTAGATGCTTAACAAATGCTTATTGACTTTCCTACTGTGATGAGATTATTAATTTTCTTGATTAACTATTCCTTTCTCCTTACAATATGGTGACTATTAGGGCCTTTCTATCTTCAAGTCTTCTAATTTAATATTAATCTCTGTAATCATTTAATCTCTCTCCCTCCCTATCAGAGATTATCACCTCCTACTTTAATGAGAATATGAAGGTAATTTAGCATGTTAATCTCTTCATTTCAGACCACAAAATTATGTTATGGCTCATTCTTTCCACTTTTACTCCAGTTTCTGAATAAACCACGATTTTCTCATTGCCAAGGCCAATTTTACACTCTTGCTCCCATTTTATGTCATTTTTTCTCTAACAGCTTATCACTTTAGTCATTTATATATTCTTCTCAACTTTATTTTTTCTTTATTAGATCCTTCTGTGAGGCTAGCTGCTACAACAAGGTCTCCCCATTGTTTAAAAAAACCCAAAAAACCCAAAACAAAAAACAAAAAAAAACTTTCCTTAATGATTCCATGTTCTCAATTTTTAATCCTATATATTTTCTCCAATTCATAGAAAAAAGTTTTTTTCAGCTCATTTCCTCACTTCCCACATCACTTATTTTTCCCTTAATTTTTTTTTTTACAATTGACTTGTACTAGTTTACCTAAGCTGTTCTCCTCCATTTTACCAATTTTGTCTTGACTCTCTTTATGTTTCTCAGGTTTTTGATAGTGTTTTCCACTTTCACTTCCTGGTTATTCTCTCCTTTCTTGGTTTATATGTTACTTTTCTCTCATTTTCCTCCTGTCCAGTCAACCATCCCTATTCAGTCTTCTTTCCTGAATCATTAGTCACATCCCATCTCCTTAGACTGTGTTCATGAAGGTTCCATTCTGTTTCTCTTTTCTCAGTGTTCTCATCCATTTAAATAACATTATAAAGAGCCATTTTTTGTGTGAGGAATGTCTAAGACACAAAACCAGGGAAGGAGGATAAGTCCAAAGTACCTGTAAACAGAGCCACAAAGAAAATTGCAGCTTGACCACAAGGTGAACTAGAATTCTTATACAAAATGGAACAAGAGTTTTTTTTTTTATTGAAGAATTATAAATAAAATGAGAGTACTAAAATAAAGAATTTAAAAAGGAAGGAGAGCTTTGCAAGACAGACTTGTAAGGAGACAAAAGAGGTACAAAATCTTACCGAGGTTAGACAATGAGTAATAAAAAAAGGACCAAAATGAAGTTAATGATTCCATGATACAAGAAGTGATCCACCAGAGAAGGAAATGGTGAACCACTCTAGTATTTTTACCAAGAAAACCCCATGAACAGCATTACAATGTTAAAAGAGGTTATATTGGAAGAGAAGCTGCTGCCAGAATGTGTTTAATATGTACTGATGACCATGATTTAAAACCTGACATCCTGGAAAATGAAATCAATCAGGTCTTAGAAATCTTTACTAACAATAAAATCTTTAATAGTGGATATAATGGAATTTTAAATGAGTTATTAAAAACTCTAAAAGATGATGGTCTTAATACTTTATATGCCATCAAATTTGGAAATGCCACTGGATTAGAAATCTCTTCATGTCCCAATCCTAATGAAGGGCAATGCCAAGGAATGTTCAAATTAACAAATAATTGTGCTCATTTCACAACTGGCAAGAATATGTTTAAGATTCTGTAATCTAGGTTTTAGCAATATGTGAGCTGAGATAACCAGAAGTGCAGGCTACTTTTTGAAACAACAAAGGAACTAGAGAACAATTGTCAACATTTCCAAGGAGTTTGAGGGAAAAAAAAACAAAACAACTACTTCTGATTCATTAATTGCACTAAAGCCTTTGACTGTTTGGATCACAATAATATGTTGCAAGTCCTCAGGGAGATGAGAGTACCAGATCATCTTAGTTTTCTCTTGAGAAATCTGTGTGTGGGTTAAAAAGCAAAAGTTGGACTGAACATGGAACAACTGATTGGTTTAAGACTGGAAAAGGAGTATGACAAGATTATATGTTGCCACCTTATTTAACTTTTATGCTGAGTGCATCATGCAAAGTGGAAAACTAGGTAAATCAAAAGCTGGAATTAAGGTTGACAGGAGAAATATTAACAATGTTAGATATGCAGATGGTAACACTCTGATAGAAAATGTTGAGGAATTAAGAAGCTTTTTAATTGAGTATGAAAGAGGATCATGTAAAAGGTGGCTTAAAACTTAATATATAAAAAAATTAGGATCATGTCAACTGGTCCCATTATTCCCTTGCAAATAGAAGGAGAAGTGGAAGCAGGGTCATAATCTATATTCTTGGGAAAATCATGACAGAAGTCATAAAATTAAAAGACATTTGTTCCTTACTAGGAAAGTTATGGCCAATATTAACATTGTATTAAAAATAGAAACATCACCTTACCATCAAAGGTCCATATAATTAAAGTTAAGATTTTTGTGAAACTCTTGGACAGCAAGGAGATCAAATCATTAATACTTAAAGAAACTAATTCAGGTCATTAAATGGAAAGCAAAATACTGAAGCTGAACCTTAAATGTGTTGCCAAATAATGATAAGCTGGTACTCACTGGAAAAGACACTGATGTTGTAAAAGAAAAAGGGGAGAGCAAATGATGAGATACACAGTATCATAAAAACAATGAATATGACCTTGAACAGATTAAGGGATAATAAAAGATAAATAAGTTTGTCATGCTATGTTCGATGGGGTCATGAAGAGTTGGACAGAACCAAATGACTCAACAATAACAACCACAGCAACAACAACAAATGGAATAAACTGAGTGAAGACTTCCCATAAGAATGTGACCTTGACCTCTGTCCTAATTGACTTGAGACTTTGCAATAAAAAGTTGAACTATAGCTAAAAGCTGCAAGTATTTGATTATCTTACATAAACTTACATTCCTCTCCTATTCCTCCTGGCCTTTTTATGAGCATTAAGAGTGTCTCATTGGCTAATATTCTTTGCTTCTGGAGTAGATTTTTGGTCTCTGGTTAGATTTCTGTATTAGAATGTAAGCCTGGACTCCCCCAACCAAAGGAAGAAAAAGTCAGAAGGGGGTGGGAACGTCCCTACGAAAATCTATATAATCCTGTGTTTGCAGGTTGTGTTTTGTTCTCCTCTACTGAGGGCATTTTGTTTGTTGGGAGTTGCTCTTCCTTGGAAGATCATAATAATTCCTTTTTTCTTTTTACTTTGAGAGTCTCTGATTTTAATAATAGTAACAACAGCAACAACAAACTTTAGATATTATTATCCTCATTCTACAGATAAATAAATTGAGCCTCAGTGAGGTTAATTGAGCTATTTATGATCACAGAGCTTGTAATTGTCATTAAATTGGTCTCAAACCCAAATATCTTTTTTTTCCCTTTTCCCTTTCCCTTTTTCCCTTTTTTCCCTTATGTTCATCCCAACATAATTGACTCATACCCATGTCATCTGTCTACATAGACTCCTTCTAGCTGCCTTAATTATTATGAAGTTATTAAACAGACATATATTATTTCTACATAAGAATGTAAATAGTTTAAATTTAATAAGTTCTTTTTAATGACCAGTCTACAGATGGACCATATCAAACTTTATTTGCAGCTTTCCACACCCATATTACTCCAGCTATCCAACAAGAGAGTTGTATTTTTTCATCTCATTTCTAGGCTCAAGATCAATCTATAATTGATATAGAGTTTAATTTCTTTTTATTGTTGTTTTCATTTTAATTCTTATTAGTCATCATGAATTTTGTTTTTCTGATTTTGTTTATTTTCTTCTGTATCAGTTCATGAAAGTTTCCCAATGTTTTCCCAAATTTCTCATATTCCTTATTTGTAACAATACAATAATATCTCATTTATGTTCACATTTAAAATGTGTTTAGTGATTTTCCAATTGATGTGTACTTTGTTTTTCTTTGTTCCCACTAAAAAATTCAACTATAAATATTTTGGTATTTATATGATATTATATTGTTGCCACAGTGCCCTGCTTTCTCCTGAAAAGATATTTCCTCAAGGTCATATCTGATTCAAAAGCCCCCTACAATTTGAAAAGAATCACTTAAAAAGTCATGGAAACAAAAAGTATTAGATTCAGAGTGATATGCAGTATACCTTCCTCTGTGTCAAAGGAATCTTCTCTACAATAACCTGACAGATATTCCTCTAATTTCATCTTGAACAGTTCCAGTTGTGGGGAGCATACTACTTCGCCAGGGAATTCAATTCCAATTATGTATATACTTAGAAAACCTTTCTTATAATAAACTTAAATATACCTTCCTATCACTTCCACCCACTAGTCCTAGTCTTGTTTTCTGGAACTACATAGAGTGCAGTTATACTCTCTTAGGTAGGATAGAACTTCATATATTTGAATGTAGTGATGTTATTCTACCTCACCTTTTCTCTTTTCTAGATTAAATAGCTTCAGTCATTATGTTATAGGTCTTCAGGGCCCCTTAGGATCATACATGCCCTTTCCAATCATTATCCCCTTTGAAAATGTGATATACTGGGCATCTAGGTAGCACAGTGGATAGAGCACCAGCCCTGAAGTCAGGAGGACCTGAGTTCAAATCTGGTCTCAGACACTTAACATTCCCTAGCTGTGTGACCCTGGGCAAGTCACTTAACCTCAATTGCCTCAGCAAAAAACAAAAAAAAAAGTGACATACTACTAACAATATAGGACATTATATCTTTTCTGAATTCAGCATATCATTGTCTTTTAAGATCATTACAGGTCTTGGGACTACTGACATAGTCCCACTAAAAAGAATGAAGAATGGTTCAGAAAGTGTTCTCAAAGACATCTTTTTTAAAAAATGTTATTATTTTATTACAACTTTTTCTTTTCAAAACATATGCATGAGTATTTCTACATTGATCTTTGCAAAACCATGTGTTCCAAATTTTTCCTTACCTTCCCCCCACCCCCTCCTTTAGATGGCAAGTAATCCAATATATGTTAAACATGTTAAAATATATTAAGTCCAATATGTGCATACATATTTATATAATCATGCTGCACAAGAAAAATCAGATCAAAAAAGAAAAAAAATTAGAAAGAAAACAAAACAAGCAAACAATAAAAAGTTAAAATGCTATCTTGTGATCCACACTCAGTTCCCACAATCCTCTCTCTGATGTAGATGGCTCTCTTCATCACAAGATCATTGGAACTGGCCTCAATTATCTCATAATTGAAAAGAGCCATGTCCATCAGAATTGATCATCGTATAATTTTGTTGTTGCCATATATACTGATTTCCTGGTTCTGCTCACTTAACTTAGTATCAGTTCATATAAGTCTCTCCAGGCCTCTCTAAAATCATCCTGCTGACCATTTCTTATAGAACAATAATATTCCATAACATTCATATACTATAACTTATTCAGCCATTCCCCAAGTGATGCACATCTGCTCCATTTCCAGTTTCTTACCACTACAAAAAGGGTTACCACAAACATTTTTGCACATGTGAGACCCTTTCTCTCCTTTTTTGATTTCTTTGTGATATAAGCCCAGTAGAAAAACTCTGGGTCAAAGGGTATGCATAGTGAACACATCTTGAAACCATTGATCTCATTCAATGCTTTAAAAATTTATAAAGAAGTGAATGTCCCTGGTAAGTGGAGATAAACACTGATTGGTGAACAATAATTGAGGGAGTGGACATATGGATGAAGGGATGGGCAAAAAGTATTCAGCTCTTCCTGCTGAGAATTTTACTTGATCATGAGACTCAGCTGCCTCCAGTTATCTGGATAAAATAATCCATCTCTATCCATAAGACTTATAATGGGCCAGAATTCAACTATGCTAGATTCTCTTTACCCTTTCATCATAAATAAGCCCTATCAGCTGAGTGGGATACTGTTAAAGATAGAGGAGACTGTTTCTGGAGGGTTAGGCCAGTTTCCTTAGCCTGCTCCTTCAGAGTCTGATTGACCTAGAAGGACTAATCTTTAAATGAGGAAGTTAAAAGAGAAAAAAAAAACCTGGACCCCAATATTAATAAGTGATTGTCAATATTAAAATTATAATTTTTCTCAAAATGTTTTCCATGAATAGATCCCACCTGCTTTTTTGACGTTCTGTCAAAATAATCAGCTATGCAGAATCAATATAATGGACCATTTAAGAATAGACACTTAGGCAGCCTCAAAGAGGAAGAAAGGTCAATCACAGAATTAAAATTAGAAGGGACTTATGACTTCTGTTTACTTTACCCTAAAATTAAACAAGAATTCCCTCTAAAACATAGCTAACAAGTCATCATTCAAGTTTAAGTTTATCTTGTGATCATTGTTATTATTCTTTTTGGCACATTTTTGTGGGGGGAGGTATTTATATTTGTTTTTTACTTTTCTAGATTGGCTTGATATGGGGACTAAATTTGAACTGCTTCCAGGGTACAATGATTTTGAATTGAACATTTGATTTGGCTTTATTATGGACTTAATTACATTTAGTTGGGGATGGAGGTGAAAAGGGAAGCTCCTGAGAGCTCTAATGTTAGCAGGGTTTTTTCTTTTTTATATCTACCTGAAATCTATTTGGTTAAACAACCACAGTTTCTTTAAGCCATCCTTACAAGTTAACTAAGAGTACAAAAGGAATTACCTCCCTAGTCCTTATTAGGGTGATAATCAGCAATTTGCCACCACCTAGTCCTGATAGGCACATTGCTCTGCCTGTTTAAATGTACGAAACAGAATTTTCATGTCTGCAAACTCATGCATTCGATGCTGTCCATCATTACTTTCCTACCCCATTGGTTAGGAAAGAGGTACTTTGAAGGGATACATCTTTAGTGACTCCAGTGACTCAGTTGAGGGATGGTGATAGGCAACCAAGTTGGGGTGGCACCATAGGTATAGTCTTTCTCCCTGATCTTAGAAAAGAATCAACCCCATTTATATCTTCATCCTCCTTACCATTCATAAGTCTGAAGAAATTTTCCCAAAACTTTTCAAGCAGCAATAGTTTCTCAAAGAAGTACTGTAATGATTTTTAATGACGTCAAATCAATGACTTCTCTAAACACACCAAACATAGAAACTTTAAAAATATCCAGACTTACCATCTAAGTTGTCATCTGTGAAAGGTATGTGCTTTGGGAACAGTGAGAAAAACTGTATTTGGAATGAAGATGATTCACACAAATCTGCCTGCAGTCTGACAAGTAGGAGTTTGTTCCCAGGC
>JAJPUD010013827.1:32052-42775 GCA_023553655.1 Myrmecobius fasciatus | reverse complement strand
GTATGTGTATATATGTCAATATTCATGCACATATATGTACACACACATACCTAGGACTTTTTGGTTTTCCAATAGCCTCCCATACTCTGTTGTCTTGCCTCTTGGTGCATATATTATTTACATTTTTAGCACCTGTTATCTCCTTGGTGTGGACGCTTCTACCAATGGAGACTACAGTTCTTGTAGCACTTGGTAAATTGTAGTACTGCCTTATTCATAAAGAACTGGATTTAGAGTCAAGAAGATTCGGGTATGAATCTTGCCTCAATTACTTACTGGACATGTAGCCTAGTCAAATCACTTACCCTCATTGAGACTCATTTTTCTATATGTAAAATGCAGAAAATAATTGCATCTAACTAAGAAGGTTGTTGATCATCTCAAATGAGATTATGTGTATTTTGAAAACCGTTAAAATACTTTATATGTATGAACTCTACTATTTATTAATAATTGTGATAACAATAATAACAAGCTAACATTTACATAGTGCTTACTATGTTCCTGCACTGTGCTAAATTCTTTACAATTATTATATCATTTGACCTTCACAACAACTCTTGAAAGTAGATGTTATAGATTGGCCCATTGTATTGAGGAACATGAGCTTAAATGACTTGCTCAAGACCATACAGTTAGTAAATATCTAAGGCTAGAATTGAATTTGTTTTCCTTTCTCTGGGTTAAATGATCTGTCTACTGTGCCATTGTTGTTGAGTTGTTCAGTCATGGCCAACTCCTTTGACTCAGGGATCACAGCAAACCCTTCATTATCTCCCAAAGTCTGTCCATTCACATGTTTGTTACTTCCATGACACTATTTCTCCTTCTCACTCTCTGTTTTTCCCTGTGTTTGCCTTCAGTCTTTCCCAGCATTAGTCTTTTTCTCATTATGCGGTCAAAGTATTTAAGCTTCAGCTTTGGTATTTATCCTTCAAGTAAATAGTCATAGTTATTTTCTCTAAGTATTGACTAATTTGAATTCCTTAATGTCTAAGAGGACTCTCAAAAATCTTTTCTAACACCACAATTCAAAATCATCAATTCTGTGGAGTTCAGTTTTTCTTATAGTCCAATTTTCACAGCCATACATTATTACTAGAAAACCCATATCTTTAACTATGTGGACATTTGTCACTAAGATGATGACTCTGATCAGATCTTTTTCCCTGGAAAATCCACCATGCAAACTAGCAGCAATTCATTAAGATTTCCATGGCCAGAAAAATTCAACAACCTATGGTCCACCTGCAGTTGAGCATCTCAAAATTTAACTTGAATAACCTTGGATATTATTTATGTATTCTTTATTTAAAGACATACCAGCTTGGTAGAGTTCCTTATCATGCCCTCTATTGATGTAATCTTGAAGAAATCTGTGTATGTTCCATATTCCAGTCTCTTAAGTATATTTCTACTGCTAGCAAGCCACTGGTCACTGAGCATTATAATCAAAACAAGAGGATGGTCCTCTCTAAAGGAACATATATCACTTTTACTAATAAATTTAAAACAATACATCATAATATATATGCAATATACATAAAGTTATAATTGAGAAGATTTGATAACTACAAAACTTTGAATATGGGAGATTCACAAAAGTGAGAAGTCAAGAGGAATATATTTCTATGAGAAGATAAGCTTGTTGTTTTTCTGTTGAGTTTTAGTTGTAGAATATCAAAGTTGGAAGGGAAGTTAAGTCATCTATGCAATTTATATAATATATAATATTTGATATAATATTTGGATAGGTTGTCATCTTATTCCTTCAATTGTTTCTGTGACCCTAGTTTCAATATCCCCTATCATCTTGCTTGGTCTTCAGATATGCTTCAGCTTGTAAGACATTTTATTGCAACTAAGCACAAAGTATTAAAAGTCTATTACATATGCATCATTTTGCTGGGCTCTGGACCAAACAAATACAAAGCAATATAAGAATATACATTTTTAAAGGACTGAAATTGTTTTCCCATTTTGCCTCTTTTTCATGATACTGAGGACAATACTCTTAGTAGGTGCTCAACAAATCCTTTTTTGATGTGGTTGAGATTGGACCTAGTTCTTACCTTCAAATGGTTTATAATCTGTTTAGGCAGACCTTGAGACCCATATACAAAACAGGGCTTTCAGTGAAACTGAGCAAGTTCCACAGAAAATTAATTCTACAGAGGAAGCGGGCAGGGACAATAAATAGCACTTTACAACATAAAAATTAATTATAATACCAAGGAGACCAATTTATTTATGTAAATTAATTGTGTTTAGCACCATTTCCAAATAGAATGTACTCTATTTTCTCTAAATTACCCCACCCCTCCAATAATGTTGGAAATTTTTCATTTCTGTGGGATGGAAGAATGGGCACTATTGCCCTGAGTTTCATCATGGAGTTCTCTAGAAACCAGTGCTGGGTAGTACTGGTAAGGTTTTAGTTATTTTTAGATGGTAGGATAACTCCTATGTGTTTGTGTGAACTTTACCCTTTGTGAACTTGTGTCTTAAACTAGTTTTCTGCTTTGCTTATTCTGGAGAGAAAACTCTAATGCTTTCCTCATCATTTCCAATCTAATACATCTCCTTCCACTTCGGTCTTCTGTAGCAGATTTAGGAAAAGGGAAATAGCTTTTGAAATCGGTATACTTTCTTTTTTCCTGCTCTGCCTTGGAAACCCATTGTCCTCCTCCTTATTGGAATTAAAGGGAACCAATTTGCATCATATTGCAGAACTGAAAAAATTGCTTGGGAAAAAACAAAGTGTTTTTTTTTTGTTTTGTTTTGTTTTGTTTTGTTTTTGTTTTTGTTTTTGTTTTTAGTAGGTGCTAGTTATCTTCTCTACCTTCCCCCTCTCTACTTAGACTAAGGGATTGTACAAAACCTTAGGAAAGAGATTGCTAGAGATTTTCTGAATCCTCAGAAAACAAAACAAAACAAAACAAATGATCATTATTTTCATTTGATGAAAATATGCCCTTTATTCATTACACATTTCTGGAGCTGACAATGGATATTGGTTCAGTAAGGGCAGTCTAAACTGTTTTTGAGATTATTTGTCTCATAGCACTCAGGATCAGTGTTCTCTTTCCCACTGATTTCCCAAAGATAATCAGATAGAAGAGACAGGCACCCAATTCTTGGATATGAAAAATTCAAGCCATTCTCCAATCAATAAATGGTCAAAGGATATGAACAGACAATTTTCAGAGGATGAAATTAAAACTATTTATAGTCATATGAAAAGGTGCTCCAAATCACTATTGATCAGAGAAATGCAAATCAAGACAACCCTGAGATACCACTTCACACCTGTCAGATTGGCTAAAATGACAGGAAAAGTTAATGATGAATGTTGGAGGGGTTGTGGGAAGGCTGGGACACTGATGCATTGTTGGTGGAGCTGTGAATGGATACAGCTATTCTGGAGAACAATTTGGAGCTATGCTCAAAAAGTTATCAAACTGTGCATACCCTTTGACCCAGCAGCATTTCTATTGGGCTTATATCCCAAAGAAATCATAAAGGAAGGAAAAGGCCCCACATGTGCAAGAATGTTTGTGGCAGCCCTTTTTGTAGTGGCTAGAAACTGGAAATTGAATAGATGCCCTTCAATTGGAGAATGGCTGAATAAATTATGGTATATGAATGTTATGGAATATTATTGTTCTGTAAGAAATGACCAGCAAGATGATTTCAGAGAGGCCTGGAGAGACTTACATGAACTGATGCTGAGTGAAATGAGCAGAACCAGGAGATCATTATACACGGCAACAACAGTACTATATGACGATCAATTCTGATGGACATGGCTCTCTTCAACAATGAAATGTTTCAAACCACCTCCAATTGTTCACTGAAGAAAGCCATATACACCCAGAGAGAGGGATGCGAAATGTGGACCACAACATAACATTCTCATACTCCTTGATTGATGTTTGCTTACATTGTGTTTCCTTTATCTGATATATCGTTTGTGTAGATAAGATTTTTCTTGCACACCAATGATAAGTTTGGAAATATGTATACATATATTCGATTTGCCAATATTTTAACATAATTAACATGTAGTGGATATCCTGCCATCTAGGGGAGGGGTGGGGAGTTGGGGGGAAAAATTTGTAACGGGAAGCTATGTAAGGGTTATTGTTGAAGAATTACCCACACATATGTTATTCAAATAAAATAAAAATTAAAAAAAAATTCAAAAAAAAAATTCTTGGATATGAGAAAGTCATTTAAGAGTTAATTCTTTAAATTTAAAAAGTACAAATTATGAGATTTATTTAAGGGTCTGGAATTCCTACTGGATAATATATCTTTAGAAAATGAGATGAGACATCTATGAAATACAGCACATATCAAGATGCATTTTAAATTCAGTTACTTGATAACGTGGGTATTGAGTAATATCTCTGACCACAGAGCATATGATTTAATGGTCAAAGAGCTAAATACTGTAAGATCTCATTAGTGTGCATTTTAAAATAGAAATCTGGTTAAGAGTTCAGACATAGCATTTATAATTTTGATTGAAAAAAAGTTTGAAATAAATGACATAATTTCTAATTTTAGATTGATTTGAAGTTTATTATTCAGTACAAGAGCCCCTGCAAGAGAAACTTCCTGCTCCCACTCACTACAACCTCTATTCCTAGATTCTTACCCTATAAAGTCATAATTTGTCTACTCTATGTGTGTCTTTAAGTATACCAACATTCACACATTATCTCCTTCAGGAAAATATAAAGTTTTTGAGGGAAGGAACATTTTTTTGTTTTTTATTTTATCTTTAGCACCTAGAACAGTGCCCATAAAGTCAATAAATTTGCAAGCATTTAATAAATTACCACTATATTCCAGGTATTGTGCTTTGATTGTTCATTGGCTGTCTTTCTTCTCTGACTATAACTTTTTATTTGTAATATAAACCATGATCATATAACAAACTTACTTCCCCTTTGTTCCCTACTCTATCAATTTAGCTAATGGTTTCTCAATCATGATTGCTGTTTAAGATTGAGTTTTGCTGAATTGAAATAAATTTTACCCCAAACTATCATTTTAATTCAGTATGTTATATAAACATTTTTATGAACAGTAACTTGTTATATTTTATTATCTAATCTATTTGGTCAATTTAATCTTTTTTAAGTAATGCCATCCCATTCACATTCATGGTTATGATAGTTGTTTGCCATTTCTATGATCAGATGCTGGTAAAATATTTCTTCTTTATTCCTCTTTCCTTTGATTAAGGATATCCCTTCCCTAATTTACTATTGCTCTCAATCTTATCTGCTTTTCTTCTCATTGTCACAATCTAGTGCCTTGCTTATTTCACTGTATTTCTAACAATGATATTCTTTTTTGAATTAATTTATTATTCATTCATTCATTCATTTATCCACCCATCTATTCACTCATCATATCTATCTAAATATCTCTATCATCTATCAAGTGTTTTAAATGTACAATCGATTGTTTAGCACTTTTAAATTGCTCAAACTTGTTTTCCTTTTTAAAGTTTCTATGATTGCATTTGCCTTTTGAAATCTCTAATTATTAAAAGTAATACTTAAAAGTCATAAATTCTTTTAAAAGTCCATCCTTCCACACATCCTCATGGTATTATGCTCAACATTTTAATTTTTAGGGTTTTACAATAATTAGTCTCATTTGCAAACCTCTTTCTCTTGCTTTTTAAGGTTTTAATTCAACATTTCTCTGCCCTGTATCATAATACACACAAGGTCTTCCTGATTCTGACAGGAATTTGTGGTTTTTGGCAATATCAGTACTTTTTCCATTGTTCTGGGATATTTGATTTTTGGTAATCAAGTTTCTGGATGTATAATAGCTTAGATTTATCTATTATTATCTTGAGTTATATTTTAGATGGTAATATCTGGTTCCAATGCTATTGGGGAGTTTTCATTTGTGGTTTCTTGAAACATATATCAGAGTTTCTTGTTTGTTTTATCATATTCTTCTGAAAGCCTAATTATAAACTCCTTGAGAGGGACTGTCTTTGGCCTTTGCACAATACATAAAACATAGTGGATACTTAGTAAATATTTATCATCTTGAATCAAATTGCTTAGATTGCCTTTTTTGAACTACTCTTCAATTAGTTGTTTTTGATAATAGATATATTACTAATTGTTCCAGGTTTTTTGATTGTGCTCTAAAATTCATCGTTAGATCATTCAATTATTAAATTCTATTTCTTCTAATTTTTTTTCTTTTCATGAGTGTTTCAGTATTTTAAGGCCATCCCATAATCTTTTTATTCTTTTGAATTATTCTTTTTTGAATTTTTATCCTGGTATTCTCTTTCCCACACAGATTCCTTAATTATGTTAGCAGTTTTCCCTTGCTTTATCAATGTCTCAGTCTCTTTATTGCTGTCCTTTCCCCATTTTATCTTCCCATTGCAACTTAGTTCCTCATTTCCTTCCTATTTCAGAATGGGAGGCCCTGGGTGAATTCTATTTGAATAGCATTATGGCAGGCATAGCTGTTAACAACCATAACAATCCATCCAATCAGCTATTAGTGTCAAGCTTCCTTTGGCCCACAAGCCATAGTAGCCACCTATGCAGTTGAGAAGCCCTTTCAAACAATCACAATAAATACATTGTATTTGCCACACACAGTGTTAAGCATTGGAGAACCTTTAATTCCCCTCACAGTGTGAGGATGGGAATTAGGGAGCCAGTAACTTAAAGGGGAAATGTGAAGTGTTCAATCACAAATGTCTGCCTTACTTGCAATTAGTTTTAAAAAAATTCTTTGACTTTGCAGTTATAGCAGTTGACAATAAGGAACATGTGGCAGGTTTCTACTTAGTAGAAAAAAAATCAAATCAACATCCAAGTTATGTCATGGAGCACAACACCTCTTGTTATTGAGAAGGATATTTAGATAGCAAGTGGTGTTCCTGTCTAGCAGTATCCACTTTTCTCCAAATTTGTGAAATTTAGAGTTGAAGCCTTCCTAGGAGACAACATCCTTCCTCTGCTCTAGCTTTCCATCCCTTATTCCCATCCACTGCAACTTCTACCCCTCTCAAGAGCCTTATCCTGCTCTATCTTCCCCTTCCTCTTTGCCCTGTGTAACCCATTCTTTTTCTGTTAACCAATTGGGTAGCAAGATTGGTTTCTTTGCTTCCCTCTGCCTCTTAGAATTCTAGTTTCTTACAGCAATTTTTTATTGTAATTTTCGCAAAGCCTTTTCTCACTCCTTCTCCCCATTGTTAGCAATCTCCTTTACCCTCACCTCTAAATCACTTTAATTTGACTGTGATTTTATTTTGTATTTATTTATCTCTGTATATGTTGAAGGCAGAGACTAATTTATTTTTGTTTATGAGTCTTTACTATTTAGTTCAGGGCGGGGAAAATAACAGGCAATTAATATACACCTGATGTTTGAACCAAGGAATCTCTGTCTATTTACCCCTTAAATCCCCAGGTTCTACAAGCTAAAGATAAGGAAGGAAACATTTATTAAACACCTATTCTGTCTCACACTGTGCTAAGTATTTACAAATATTTTCTCATATGATGCTTAGAATAACTCTGAGGCAAGTGATGTTATTATCCCTATTTTATAGACGACAAAACAGAGAATAATTTTGGCTGTCTATAGTCACATAGCTAATAAGCATCTGAGGTCTTATTTGGATCTAGGTTTTTCCCACTGCAAGCCCAATGCACTTTGCACTATGGTACCTGGTTGTGGAAAGAGACTGGTCACGGAGTTCTGAGGTCTGGACCAGGCTCTGCTACTCACTAATCTTTTATATTTGCATAACATAATTTCTAAGGTTCCTTTTAGCTCTGATGTGCTATGAGTCTATACTAGGAAAGGTCCCTGGAGTGTACTTTTATACTCTAGATCATAGAATTGGTTGTGCAGTAGTAGTTGCAGAAATGGAGTTAAGTTCAGGCGATCTGAGTTTAAATTCCTGCTGACTATGTGTGCCTATGGACAGGCATTCATTCATTCATTTATTCATTCCTTCATTCGTTTGTTCGTTCATTCATCAGAACTTGATTATGTTCCAGACCCTGTACTAGGTTTTAAAGTTTAAGACTAAAACACAACCAGTCCCTTCCTTCATGAGGCTTCAATTTCATTGGGTGACAGGGATCTGGATATTGCACCAGCTAGGTTCCAATTAGTGGGAACAGTAAATCCCATGAAGTCACATCTTCAAATGCATGATATTTGAAGTTATAAATATTCAAATTATGGCCACTGGTTTCACTTCAGTGGCAATATGCAGTGTGAATTTGAATAATGTGACAACTTTGGAGGATTAATTACTTGCACAAAAAAAACTATAACCTAGCTGTATGGAAATTAATAATTACAAAATAAAAAAAGTTACATGGGAAAGGGGGTTGGCTTAAGGAAGACATCCTGTGGAAGATGATCCCAGAGCTGAATCCCAAAGGGAGCCAGGGATTCAAAAAGACAGACAGAAAGTGGTCAGGGAGAGTCTGTGGCAAGTGGGAAAACTGGAAATGAATGTCAGGTGTAAGAACTAGCAAATGGGCTTTTTGGGTCACAGTGCCATCTAAGAAGCAGAATCATGTGCAATAAGCTTGGGAAGATAGCCTGCAGCCAGAACATACAGGGTTAAACAGAGAGATTTATATTTGATCCCAGAAGCCACAGAGAGTGGCTATTAGCTTTCTGAGCAGAGAACCCAGCATGCTTAGATATGTGCTTTGAGAATATCAATATGGCAGCTGTGTGTATAGTGATTTGAAGATGGAGGAAAACTGTACCTCAGTTTTTTTCATCTATACAATAGAGATAAAGTTGCTCACACTGCCTACATCCTAAGGTGATTGTGATGAAAGAATTTTGTCAGTCTTAAAATGTTAGCTAAATGTGACGTACTTTTTCCTGCAGGGAAAGAAGGGGATTCATTACCTCCCCTCCCTGCACCAAACCATTTCTGGCTATATTCCTATAATTGTAGGTTGCTTTACTGCATTTTCAGTCATTCACCTATCTATGTGCAGGTCAATATCATATTGATTTTTCTCATTTCCCTGGGGTACAAACATGGCCATTTTATTTCCCTCAACTCTGTTTGAATCTTGTAAACTGGTTTCTGAGAGTCTCTCACCTAAGAAACAATAAATATAAGGACCCCCCTCACAATGTCTGCAAAATGCAGGGTTAAGCAGATGAGCTCTCTGCTCATTATTTAAAGATGAAATGATTGGAAAGTCCCATCCATTGTCTCATTCATCACAGCCTAGTTGTGTCCACATTGAATTATGTACCTTGGATGAATTTTTAAGCAAAATGGAGCTTCACCCCAGCTTATATTGTGTTTTCCATAAGTCAGAGCAAATAATCTTATTTCCCTAAGTGTTACCATTAGAGCAAGATTGATATTTACCCAAGGATGATGTTCCTGAAGGAGACACCCAGTGAGGAGTTTTAACAGCAGACAAAATCCTCCACACTACTGAAATGTGATTTGCAGTGGAGGGCTGTTTGGACTTTGGATAAATAAGAAAGATAAATGAGATGACTCCTGGTGGTTTTCTGTAATGTGATTACTGCTAGAGAATGGATCTCTTCTCTTTCTGTCTCTCACCCTCTCTATGTGTGAATGAGATAATTACGAAGCTTTCCAGAACAAAAGATCAAGCTGCTTAAGCCATTATGTAGGTGCACACATACATACACACACACACAAACACTCTCACACACTCACAAACATGAGCAGGCACATTTTCCCACCTAAATATTGTCCCCTCATAGCTTGGGAAAGGGCAAATTAGGCAAAAAAATGTAATTCTTTCCACTTCAGCTATCTCTTCTCCCCAGCTCTGTAACATGAGGGTAAACAGAATAGACAGCTTGTCTGAAAATTAGGAGAACACAATTTAGGAGAATACCAAAACTCTTTTATATTCCTTCTATAAGAACTTACTATATGTAAAACACTTTCAAGTATTAAGGGGACATGTAAATAAGAAACTATCCCTTTCCTCAACAATCTAGTAAGAGTGATTAACCACATATAGAAATAACTAATTTAAATTAGAATATATTAAATATATAAGAAAAGTATGAATAAAAAACTATGTGACCTCATAAAACATCATTTTAGATCATGATAGATTAGGGAAGTCTTCTTTTATGAAGTTGTATTTAAATTGCATCTTGAAGAGTGTGAAGAATTTTAACAGATGAGAGAGAACATCCTAATGTAACCAAGTTTATTTGCAGTTTAAAAAGGGGTTAATGAAAGTAGGAGACAATTATAAGTGAAAGGTATTATTATCTGAATTTAATATCATCATGAGTAGTTGGAACTTTGCTGAATCACTGTAACCCAGGGAGAAAATGGTCTGCTGGGACAAAATTTAGGAGTTTTGCTACAACTAGATGTAGTAAATTTATCCTCTCTTCACTTTCTTTGTCTCCTCTACCTTATCCTACCTGATGAACTAGAATCACATTTAAATAATTGTTGATTTGTTCTGCCTTTAGGAGGGGTTTTAATCTCCAAATAAAGATGGGATAATTTTTATTATATTCCAAGTGTTTGCTATAAATAGCTGACCACACTATCAGAAAAAAAAAAAAAAACAAAGGGAAATGCAGGACAAACTGATCTAGACTTAAACTCAAGCCTATATTGAAGTACTTCTCTCTCTCTTTCTATGCTTTCTTCTCTCTCTCTCTC
>JAJPUD010013827.1:0-27052 GCA_023553655.1 Myrmecobius fasciatus | reverse complement strand
TCTTTCCTTCCATTCTCTTGTCCCACCCCATTTATATATTTTCACCATACGGGCTTCACTAGAAATATGGAAAACATAAAGCAAAGAAATAGAGATAGGAAGAAAAGAATGTATTCTCTGACTAGTAAGCAGTACAATGTAGTTGGAATATAGAGTAGAATCTGTAAAAATAAGTAGTGTGCAATTAAGCCAGAGAGATTACTAGTATGAAGAAACTAGGGTTAGCCCTTTCCTTTTAGGCCTTCCATAGCCAATGCTTTACTTCAATGACCAATTTATCAGTAGTATAGTATAGAGAAGAATCAAGTATGTAGGTCTTAGGCTGCATACTGTTCAGAACACTCTTGTGTGGCCTGAATGAGAGCAAAATATAATTGGGAAATATTTAACAAAATAAATGAAAATACAATTAAAAAGATAATAATATATTTTAAAACTTAGTCAACATGTAGCCTATAAGGATCTTTATGTATGGTTTAATGGGTCATTCTTATGTTGAGTTGTATCTGATGGAACAAGGATAGGAGGTAGGTTGGACTCATTGGCCTTTGAATTCCCTTCTAGTGCTGCACTATGATCCTATATATAGGATCAAGTACTACTTCTGACTTATGCTTGATATATGGTCCATGGCAAGTCCCTCAAGCTCTTAATGACTCCAAGCAGTTCTCCAAGACTAGAAATTATGGAGCATATGCCAATTTACATTGGTATAAGAACTTACTCACTAGGAGCTCTCTATAACAATTAATTTGCAGGTTTTGACTCAAAGAATATATTCATTTGACCATCATCCTGAATGTGACTTTCCAGGAAATTGAATTGAATAAGCATTTATTAAGTGCCTACACATGCCACACGCCATGCTAAGAACTGGGGATAAGTAAGAAACAATGTAGTCCCTAACCTTGTGGAGCTTGTAATCTAATGAAAGGAGACAATACACAAAAGGAAGGTGAGAAGTATGGAACAAGAGAGTTCAAGCTTCTGATAGAAAATGGAGAGTTAATAAAAATTTTGAAAGTTCTGAGCCTTCTTTCCACCCTGCAGTCCTCTGAAGAGGAAAGGGAGTTGATTGACTGTTGAGTACCAAAAACTAAGTCAATCTGCAAGGTGATGAGATTTTAGGCTATCCTCCAGGAGGCGTGATGTTCCAAGCATAATGCTGTATGAACCATCATCATAGAGACTTGTCTTTCCATATGGGAGTTTTAAAGAAAAATAGTGAGCAAATAAAAGAGAATATTATAGTAAAGAGAAAAAATAATGGCTGCATTGGCAGGGGCAATCTCGGAGTAAAATTTCATCCTCCAAGGGTAATTATTGATACTTTCTGATGGCTACTGAATTTAAATACACAAGTTTGAGTAAAAGTGATACAGCAAAAGAGACAGTCTAGGACATAACTGAGCAGCAGAGAAAGCCAGGGTATGGTCAAGCTTCTTGTGATCATCTTAGGCATGCTGGGTGGGCCAATGCTCCTTTTCAATTGCAGTAAATTTATTTGCTATCTTCTCTGGGTGAATGAGTTTTCCCCTCTCCTGTAGTGTTGATAGACAGAGGGGTTAATTAGAAGGCACCAAAGCTGCCTCTTTTCATCTCCCATTAAGGAGAACTCTATGGGGAGTATGGAGAGATCAGAATTCAGCCAAAGGGATAGGGAGGAGAGAAGAGGCTCTTTGGAGGATTGATGTGAAAGTGATAGCTGTGTTTTAATGTTCACTACCCTTTGATGGCTCTTGATATTAGAGAGTTTTCTATTTTGAGCAGATTCTTTTTCAGAGTATGTGAAGTCCAGTGATTCAATAACAATTGGTCTGGGGAGGAGTAATCTCATGGGGATTACTTGGAATAGATTTAACTCAAGTCATTCTTTGGAAATTTGGAATTAACTAATGGCTGACTATAAATCATTTGTCAAAATATAACATTTTTCTTTTTGGAGTAATCTTCCTAGTAAAATGTAATCCAGGCTATTCAGAAGACATGTGTTTAATAGGAGAGCATGAAACCACAGCCTTAGTTTTAAAGATCTATGGACAACTGCTTGTATACAAATCTAAGTTGAATGAAATAGAGAAAGTTTGAGAAGACAAACCTTATCTGCAGGAGTTGTAAATCAGGAAAACAGGAAACCATGCCAGAGCATGGCAGCAGAAGCAACAGCAGGAGCATCAAAATCATCATCACTACAAAATGAAAAATCAAATATTAGTAAAAAATAGCTTTTATTTATATTAAATCTTGCAGTTTCTAAGATACTTTTCTGATAACTCTACTAAGAAAGGAGCATTATCCTATCATTTTTATGTATAAAGTAAATGGAGCTCATAGAGATTCACCCAATTAACAAGGAAGTGATGGATCTTGGAGAGTCTGTACAATAGCTAGGAAAGAACTGTTTTAATCCTAAATATCTCTATTCCTACAGGGATGTAACAGAAGAAAAAAGTCTGGCCAAAGAGGGGGAAATGTACATATATTGACTGACTTCTAATTTTGTGAGGCAGTTATATAACTAACATTTCCTTGTGCTTTTCAGTCCCATATATGTAGAAAAACATTTCTAAGATGACCAATGGTCTCTGAAGTACTAAATCCAATGGGCTTTTCTTAATTCTCAAAATTCTTGGATTCTCTACCGCTTTTGATATTGTCAACCTCATTCAATTTCCTAAATGTTTAAGGGAGGGATCATCCCTATCTTTAATATACCCTATTCTGAACCCTTCTCAGAATCTCCAGCTTCTCTTAGGGACAGTTCAGATGCCATCTCATGTGAGGACTTTCCCTCTTCTACAATTCTTACCAATCTTTTCTTATAGAAATAACTTTAGAAAAATTACTTTATATTTGCTATGTAATTTCTGATTTGTGTGCACGTTATATCCCCAGAGTGGACTGTAAACTTCTTGAGAGATGAGACAGTTTGATTTTCTTTCTTACAATATCCCTTCTAGCAATGATTTTCTCTAACTTTGTTCATTTGATGAATATAGGTGTCATCTGACTTCTTTCATTCCCTATTTCTTCTTCTGGATCCTTAAAATCCCGTTTTTTTAACCTCAGCCTAATATGGCTACCACATAGCAAAAGTGATTTTCCTAAATTCTGTGTACTCAAAAATCCGGGGGAAATCCACAGTCTGAGTAGATCTTTTTTTCCTCTCTTTTTTATAATTTAAAATTGTTCCATTTTGTTTGACACAACAAACATTTCCAAGAAATCAATCAAACAACACTAAACACCCCAGAGAACTTTTACTCAACACAGCATGCTTGTCACTAGGAGGATATGTCAATTTCTCTTCTTCTAATGTATTGATTATTAATAGAAAGTGAGAAATATACTTTAAGTATGATAGTATGGTAGTAACAACTGCTTTTGTACTTCAGTTACCTTTTGCCACTTGTTAGGATTCATTTTATTAAATTGTTGTAGCTATGACATATATTGTCCTTTTGACTTTCCTTTCTCTGCCTGGATCACTTTATATAAACTTAGCCATATTTCTCTGAATTCTTCATATTCAATATTTTTAAAACTTAAGAAGCATCCCATTACATTCACATACCAGTTTATTGAGCTATATTTTGTTGGGCACATTTATTTTTATAGCTTTTTTAAAAAGTAGAAATAAGTGCACACTAAATATTTTTGTAGGTATTGGAATTTTATTAAAAATGTTGCTGTCATTAACTTATTGGGATATAGTTCTAGGAGTATTATCTCTGAGTTTGAAAACAACTTAATAACTTCTATGGCATCATTCAAACATTTTTTGAGAACAGTTAAACTAATTCATAATTCTATCTACAGTGAATTAGTGTATCTCTTTTCTGTTGGCCCCTCCAGCAATGAGTTTTCCTTTCTTTGTTAATTTTCTAGTTGGGAGGTGATACTTCAGGGTTGTTTTCATTTATATTTTCTGATTATTGATAAATCTGAACAATTTTTAAATGGTTGTTGATAGTTTGTGGCATGAACCTTTCTCCCTACAAATCAAATTTATGACAAAGTTCATCGAAAGCAATCATCCTTTCTTTGAGCAAGTGCTGATGAAATTCTGTCTGTACTATGTAATATGCATATTTGTTTACATATTATAGAATCATATAAATTTAATACCTAGATGGCATCTCAGAGTACTTCTAATACAATCCCTTCATTTTAGAGATGAAGGAACTATATTACTTTTAAATTATCCTCTGAAATAGTTTCTCTGACTAATTTCTCTCTGCTCTAATTTATCCAGCAAACCCATCAGATGAATTTCTCTCAAACATATGTGACTGCCCTGGTAAAGAATAGTCCAGTGATTTACCATTCTTTAGGATAAGGTCTAAATTGTTGGAGCTGGTATCTCTGGTCCTATGAATCTGCTCTCCCATACTCTTCTTCCTAAACTTCCTAACAGTTCAAGGAGATTATTCTTGTTACTCTCTCACAATATGTCATGTTTATTTCCACATTTCACATCCAACTACTCTTCAGCACTGGGTTCAAATCCCAAATTTCTCTTGACTATAGTAAGGTACAGCAACCTTTCCCTTCCTTAAACTTTTGTGTCATCCATTATTATTATGTGTATATCTGATGGGATCATACCTTTAGAGCTTAAAGGGACCTTAGATACCATTTAGTATAATTCCTTTTGTTTTAAGTTGGGAGAAAATGAGCTTCTCAAAAGTTGTAACTTACTCATAGTCACCCAGCTATTAAAAGTCAGTGGAAATATTTGAACCCAGTTTTTCCTCTGACTAAATCCAATATTTCATCCCTTATTCTGCCTCTTTATTTGATTTTATATTGGTTTCTATTGTTATATAACTCTTCCTTTTTTTAAAGGAGAAATAAAACAGATTGAGAGTCAAAAATCTCTGGGTTGAGATACCAGCTATGTGAACAGGAATATTTCACTTAATCCCTTGGTTTGATGGAGATAAAAAAAAAAATATTTTTCTTGGCCAGATTGTTATGAAAGTCAAATGTGATATATAAAAAATGCTTTGTAAACTATAAATGGCTCTAAAATATAAAAGATTATTATGTGTCAGCCTTGTCTTTTCATTATAAGATTCTTTGGGGCAAAAACTATATCTGATATCTTTTTTGACCTCTGTCATAACATTGAGAAATTGTGAACTCATGGCAGATGCTTAATAGGTACTTTTTGAATGAATAAAATTATTTTTTAATTTAATTTTATTTTTTGCTTTTTTTTGCTGAGGCAATTGGGGATAAGTGACTTGCCCAGGGTCACACAGCTAGGAAGTGTCTGAGACCAGATTTGAGCTCAGGTCCTCCTGACTTCAGGGCTGGTGCTCTAACAACTGCGCCACCTAGCTGCCCCTATTTTTTTATTTTTTATTTTTATTTCATTCAATCATTTCAGCAAACATTAAGTGAAAGTCAAGAATATGGAAGTTTTATGCTGCCTTAGACACTTATTAACTGTGTGAACTTGGTCAGTCACTTAACCTCTGTTTGTCTCAGTTTCCTCATCTGTAAAATGGGGATAATAATAATACCTGTTTCACATGGTTGTTGTGGGAATTAAGTTAGACACTATATGTAAAGCTCTCTGAGAATCTTCAAGTACCATATAAATATTAACAAATATTATTAATATCCCAATCATGTTGTCAGACAAAAATAAGACACATTCAGTGATTTTCAGCTGTATCAAACCTACTCAGACCATATCCCTTAGATTATGTCAGATTTATAATATGGCTACTTATCTGTAGGATGTGAAAAAATTTCAAGCTCTCTATTTCAGCACATAAACTCCTCAAGGGCAGAAATTATTTCATTTATTTCTTAGTATCTCCAGTGCTTATCACATAGTAGGTACTTAAAGCCTTGCTATCATTGTCATGAGACTCTCAGTGGTGTGTGAGGCTTGGTTGTTTCCTCTTCCATAGATCCATAAATCAACCCTCCTTGCTCCACTGTCTAGTCAGCTCTTGAATCAGTTGCTCTGTGCTTAGCTCAGTGGCATTACTGTCACTGAAGAGAAACTATAGTCATTGTCTTCAAAGGAGGAAGCTATTTGTTATCTCTTAAGCTCAACTCATTTTTCATTTAAAGACAGAGCAAAGTGAATCATATTTCTCTCTCAAGTTTTTATTTTCCTGTCAATAAAAATCTTGTTAACCTCCTTCATGATTGAAGATTTAACTCTGGCACATGAGTCTTACCTAGCCTTGTTTGTTCCTTATTGTACTTGTCCAACATGTCGTCTCAGAGACAAGATTGCTTCCTCCCTTAATATGATCAGCCGTTGACCATTCTCTTGGACTTGTTTCTTGTTCTCTATAGCAAAGGCTGTGGCTGAGCATTTTCAGGGATTGTTCAGGATTGGCTGTCCCCAAATCTTTCTCATCATTACTCATCTTTTTCTCTCCATCCTCATTACTTCTTGCCATCTGCCCAGCAGCTGCCCTCTTCCTCATTTGAAACAATACCCTCATCACCATCTCTCTAGAGATTGTGATCCCTCTCTGGAGGAGTTAAACTACTTAGCTTTGTAATTCTTCCATCTTCTCTGTACCATACTTCCATCTACCCTGTATCTCTTGCCATCTGCCTGACTCAATGATTATTTCCTTCTTTCTCACCTCTCCACATCCTGTTCTAGAAATAGTAATTAAATGTGCATTGATATATCATTGCTCCTTGGCTTCTATCACCATAACTATGGCTCCCTAAACCATGGCTTTCCATGGACACCATTGTCATTTATGTATTGTTTCTTCTTTTAGAATATAAGTTCCCTGAGGAAGGATCTGTTTCACTTTTGTGTTCTTATTCTAAGTGACTAGAACAGTTCTTAAATCATCTAAAATTAATTAATTAATTTGAAGAGATTTGTCTTTCAGGTAGGTGATATGGTAGAAGACCTATAATCTTGACTAATTCTTAAATTTTGATATTTTCTAGATCAGAACTTCATTGATGATCATATAATTTTAGTGCTGAAAATAATTTTAGAAATATTCTGGTCTAATTTACTCATTCTGTTACATTTGTTTTGAAAATTCTATTAATACCTCTTGTTTTTAACATCATAAAAATTTTTTGATATCTTCCTCTTACTCTAAAATTGAATCCCCTCTTATAAAAGAAGAAAAATTATCTCATTTAATAGTATATATGACATTTATGAAATATGTTTCATCATCTGTTCTCTGATAATCCAAGATAGATTATGGAAGCATACATTAAAATATGTAAGATACCATAAATATTTACCTAGTAAATTGCCATATATATGTGTATATTACATAAACCCAAAAGATACAAACATACTTATATACATATATATACACACATAATGTGTATATATAAACACATATATAATGTGTATATATACAGATACATACACACACACACACATATATATACATATATTGCATATATAAGTATTGTATCTTTTGGTTTTATGTAATCTACATTTCTCAACATATTCCTCATCTTTTCATTTTCTAGAAATACATCCTCTAGGATAAAGAATTTTTTTTTATTAAAGCTTTTTATTTGTATAACATATGTATCAGTAGTTCCCCAGCATTGATCTTCACAAAGCTTTCCATCACAAATTTTACCCCCAGTTCCCTCCCCTCCCCTAGATGGCAGGAAGTCCATTACATGTTAATAATGTTGAAATACTTGACAAGTTATGCAAGAAAAATCCTATCTACAGGAAAAAATAGAAAATCAGAGAAAGGCAACACAATGCAAGCAAATATCAATAGAGATCATGAAAATGTTACTTTGTGGCCCATATTTCATATCCCTCTCTCTGGGTGTATATGGTTTTCTTCAGTGAACAATTGGAACTGGTTTGAGACAATTCTTTGTTGCAGAGAGCCATGTCTGTCAGAATTGATCATCATGTAATACTGTTGTTGCTGTGTATGATGATCTCCTGGCTCTGCTTGTTTCACTCAGCATTAGTTCATGCAAGTCTCTCCAGGCCTCTCTGAAATCGTCTTGCTGGTCGTTTCTTACAGAGCAATAATATTCCATGACATTCCTATACCATAATTTATTCAGCCACTCTCCAATTGATGGGCATCTCTTCAGTTTCCAGTTTCTAGCCACTACAAAAAGGGCTGCCACAAACATTCTTGTACATGTGGGTCCCGTTCTCTCTTCTAAGATCTCTTTGGGATATAGGCCCAGTAGAAACACTGCTGGGTCAAAGGGTATGCACAGTTTGACAACTTTGTGAGCATAGCTCCAAATTGCTCTCCAGAATGGTTGGATCCGTTCACAGTTCCACCAACAATGTATTAGTGTCCCAGCTTTCCCACATCCCCTCTAAAATTCATTGTTATCTTTTCCTGTCATTTTAGCCAATCTGACAGGTGTGTAGTGGTACCTCAGGGTTGTCTTAATTTGCATTTCTCTGATCAATAGTAATTTGGAGCAACTTTTCATATAACTAGAAATGGTTTTAATTTCATCATCTAAAAATTGTCTTTTCATATCCCTTGACCACTTATCTATTGAAGAGTGGCTTGAATTTTTATATATAAGAGACAATTCTCTATATATTTTAGAAATGAGGCCTTTATCAGAACCATTAAATGTAAAGATGATTTCCCAATCTGATGCCTCCCTCCTAATCTTGTCTGCATTAGTTTTATTTGTACAGAAACTTTTTAACTTAATATAATCAAAATTATCCATCGGGTGTTCATTTAGGAGTTCCAGATCTTCTTTGGACATAAATTTATTCCATCTCCACATGTCTGAGAGGTAAACTATATTACGTTGCTGTAACTTGCTTACAAACTCACTCTTTATATCTAGATCATGAAGCCATTTAGATCTTATCTTGGTATGTGGTGTTACGTATGGGTCAAGCCCTAATTTTTTCCACACTAGTTTCCAATTTTCCCAGCAGTTTTTGCCAAATAGTGAGTACTTATCCCAAAAGCTGGGGTCTTTGGGTTTATCAAACACTAAATTGTTAAGTTTATTGCCTAGATTATCCTGATAACCTATCCTGTGCCACTGATCGACTGCTCTATTCCTTAGCCAGTACCAAACGGTTTTGATGACTGCTGATTTATAATATAGTTTTAGATCTGGTACAGCAAGGCCACCTTCATCTACCTTTTTTTTTCATTAATCCCCTTGAAATACTTGACCTTTTGTTCTTCCAAATTAACTTTGCTACTATTTTTTCTAGATCTGTAAAATAATTTCTTGGGAGTTTGATTGGTATGGCACTAAATAAGTAGATTAGTTTGGGTAGTATTGTCATTTTTATTATGTTTGCTCTGCTTACCCATGAGCACTTAATGTTTTTCCAATTGATTAGGTCTGATTTTATTTGTGTGGAAAGTGTTTTGTAGTTTAGTTCGTATAGTTTCTGACTTTTCCTTGGCAGATAGATTCCCAAATATTTTATCCTATCATCAGTTATTTGGAATGGAATTTCTTTTTTTATCTCTTGCTGCTGAACTTTGTTGGTAATATATAAAAATGATGATCATTTATGTGGATTAATTTTGAATCCTGCAACTTTGCTAAAGTTGTGAATTGTGTCTAGTAGTTTTTTAGTTGAGTCTCTAGGGTTCTCTAAGTATAACATCATGTCATCTGCAAAGAGTAATAATTTGGCTTCTTCTTTACCTACTCTGATTCCTTTTATCTCTTTTTCTTCTCTTATTGCTAAAGCTAACATTTCTAATAAAATATTAAATAGTAATGGTGACAGTGGGCAGATTTGTTTCACTCCTGATCTTATTGGGAATGATTTTAGTTTGTCTCCATTACATATGATGCTTGCTGATGGTTTTAAATAGATGCTACTGATCATTTTAAGGAAAAGCCCATTTATTCCTATACTCTCTAGTGTTTTTAATAGGAAAGGGTGTTGGATTTTTTCAAAGGCTTTTTCTGCATCTATTGAGATAATCATATGGTTTTTGTTAGTTTGGTTATTAAGATAATTGATTATGCTGCTAGTTTTCCCAATATTGAACCAGCCCTGCATCCCTGGTATAAATCCTACTTGGTCATACTGTACTATCCTGGGGATGACTTTCTGTAATCTCATTGCCAATATCTTATTTAAAAATTTTGCATCAATATTCATTAGGGAAATTGGTCTATAGTTTTCTTTCTCTGTTTTCACGCTACCTGGTTTAGCTATCAGCACCATGTCTGTCTCATAGATGGAATTTGGCAGTATACCCGCTGTCTCTATTTTCTCAAATAGTTTGTATAGTATTGGAATTAATTGTTCTTTGAATGTTTGGCAGAATTCACATGTAAATCCATCTGGCCCTGGAGATTTTTTCTTAGGGAGTTGGTTAATAGCTTGTTCTATTTCTTTTTCTAATATGGGGCTATGTAAATAATTTATTTCCTCTTCTGTTAACCTGGACAATCTATATTTTTGTAGATATTCCTCCATTTCATTTAGATTATCAAACTTGCTGGCATAAAGTTGGGCAAAATAACTCCCAATTATTGCTCTAATTTCCTCTTCATTGGAGGAAAGTTCTACCTTATCATTCTTGAGACTAACAATTTGATTTTCCTCTTTCCTTTTTCTTAACAAATTAACTAAAGGCTTATCTATTTTGTTGGTTTTTTTGTAGAACCAACTCTTAGTTTTATTTATTAATTCAATAGTTTTTTTATTTTCCATTTTCTTAATTTCTCCTTTTATTTTTAGAATTTCCAATTTGGTATTTAATTGAGGGTTTTTAATTTGTTCTTTTTCTAGTTTTTTTAAATAATAAACCCAATTCGTTGATGTTTTCTTTCTCTATTTTATGCAAATAAGCATCTAGAGATATAAATTTGCCCTTTATAACCGCTTTAGCCGTATCTCACAAATTTTGGTATGTTGTCTCCTTATTGTCATTCTCCTGGATGAAATTAATGATTGTGTGTATGATTTGCTCTTTCACCCATTCATTCTTTAGGATGAATTTATTTAGTTTCCAATTGCTTTCTGGTCTATTTTCTCCTGGCCTTATATTGCATGTGATTTTTATTGCATCATGATCTGAAAAAGATGCATTTACTATTTCTGCCTTTTTGCATTTGATTTTGAGGTTTTTATGCCCTAACACATGGTCAATTTTTGTATAGGTTCCATGGACTGCTGAGAAAAAAGTAAACTCCCTACTGTCTCCATTCAACTTTCTCCATAGATATATCATACCTAACTTTTCTAACAATTGGTTTATCTCCCTAGTTTCTTTCTTGTTTATTTTGTGGTTTGCTTTATCTAATTCTGAGAGAGCAAGGTTGAGATCCCCCACTACTATCGTTTGGCTGTCTATTTCTCCTTGCATCTCTTTTAATTTCTCCCCTAGTAATTTGGATGCTATTGCACTTGGTGCGTATATATTTAGTATTGATATTGCTACATTATCTATGGTACCCTTTAATAAAATATAGTTTCCTTCCTTATCTCTTTTGATTAGATCTATCTTGGCTTTTACTTGATCTGAGATAAGGATTGCTACCCCTGCTTTTTTTTGTTCACCTGAAGCATAATAGGTCCTGCTCCAGCCTTTTACCTTCATCCTATATGTGTCACTATGTTTTAGATGTGTTTCTTGTAGACAACATATGAGTTCATCCCATTCACATTCACAGTTAGAATAACTAATTCTTTATTTCCTGCCCTCTTATTTACCCAAGTTATGTTTTCCCCTTTCCTTTCCCTTTTCTCCCTTCTCCCCTCCTCAGTACTTTGCTTTTGATGACCCCCTCCCCCAAACAATACTCCACCCTTTAGGTCCCCTCCCCCTGTTTTTACTCCTTTCCCCTGATTCTTCTATTTTCCCTTCTATTAGTTTATCCCTTTCTTTTCCTCCTTTCCCTCCCCCTTCCCTCTAGCAACAGACAAGTTTCTATGTGAAATCAAGTGTCTGATATACACTTTTAGAGCCCAACCTGATGAGAGTAAGATTTACACAATGCTCATCTCCCTCCCCTCTTTCTCTCAATTATACTAGATTTTCTTTGCCTCTTCAAGAGAATTTACCTTGTTTTTACCTCCTTTTTTATCTTATTTTACCACTTTTGCCCTCTTTTTCCCAGTATGACAACCTTTCCCCCTCTAGTTCTCTTTTTCATATTATCAAAGTAATATCTAGTTAATTATACCCCCAAACTTTAAGTATCCCCCTAGTAAAAATAAAGTTCTCAAGAGTCCTTTCCTTTTTACCTTTTCATGCATCTCTTGAGTTCTGTGTTTGGATGTCGAATTTTTTGTTCATATCTGGTCTTTTCATTAGAAATAGGTGAAATTCCCCTATATCATTGAATGACCATCTTCTTCCCAGGAGGATAATGCTCATTCTAGCTGGATAGGTTATTCTTGGCTGTAATCCAAGTTCCTTTGCCCTTTGGAATATCTGGTTCCAGGCCCTTGGATCCTTCAATGTGGAGGCTGACAGATCGTGTGTGATTCTAATTATTGATCCTTGGTATTTGAATTGTTTCTTTCTAGCTGCTAGCAGAATCTTTTCCTCGGTGCTATAGTCCTGAAATTTAGCCACGTTATTCCTTGGGGTTTTAATTTTGGTGTCTCTTTCAAGGAGTGATCAGTGAATTCTTTCAATGGTAATTTTGCCTTCTGATTCTACAATCTCAGGGCAGTTTTCTTTCAGGATTTCCTGGAAGATAGTGTTTAGATTCCTTTTTTCATCATGACTTTCAGGAAGTCCAATAATCCTTAGATTGTCTCTCCTAGATCTATTTTCCAAGTCTGTTGTTTTTCCTAGGAGATATTTCATGTTTTCTTCTAATTTTTCATTTTTTTGTTTTTGTTTGACTGATTCTTAAAGTCTTATTGAGTCATTTACTTGCATTTGTTCAATTCTTATTTTTAAAGTGTTGTTTTCTTCAGTTATCTTTTTAAGCTCCTTTTGTAACTGACCAATTTGTTCATTGCACTCTTTTTCCACCTCAGTAATTTTATTTTTCAATAAATTGGTGTCTTTATCATTTCTCTTTTGGAGGGTTTCTTGCACTGACTTCAGTTTATTTTCCCATTTATCCTCCAACTCTCTTTTGAGATTCTGTATGCAATCTTCCAGAAAGACCTTTTGAAAAGGGGACCAGTGATGGTCCTTAATAACATCCTCTGAAGTTTGGTCTAAAGGAACCTCAGGATCTGGGGTCAGCCCTTCTCTGTCTTGATAAAAGCTGTCTATGGTTATAGCTCTCTTTTGCTTCTTCATTGTTTTTTAAACAGAGTGTATATCTCTTTAAGGTTTGGAAAAACCTCGGCTAAAGCTCCTTGCCCTGGGGCAATTTGGCGAATTAATTTAAGGTGCTGGGCTAGTGGGGGCTAGGACTAAGGCCAAATTACTCCTTAAACAAGGCAGGTCTGCCAGAACACCTTCCCCCAATCCAGGCAGAGTATCCGAGTGCCTCAGATAAACTCCAGGTGTTTGGAGTTTGGATTTTGGAGTTTTTGCCACAATGAGCTGAGTCCCACCCTCACTTCCAGCCTATACCACTCTTTATCCCTCTGTCCAAGTTAGACAAACCTGATGTGAAGTTCTTCAGAGATATCAGCAAACAGTATCCAAGTATTTCTGAGTTCGTTGACTTGAAGATCAGTTCAGAGGCTTATTTTATTGTTGATTTGAGAGAAGATCAGAGGAGACTCAGAGAGTCACGTTTTCACTCTGCCATCTTGGCTCTGCTCCCCCCAGGATAAAGAATTTTTAAAAAGCTTATAAAAAGACCAACAAAACTAGTCAATACATCAATTAATTAAGATACCATATGCACTGTTTCATATCCAGTCTTTCTTCCTCTTCAAAGATGGGAGCTAGATACATTTTCAAAATTTTAATATGATGCCAAGATTGATTTTTATAATTTCACAATATTCAGATTTTTCTTATTACTGTTGTTCTTTTCATTTACATTGCTATAGTCATTATATTCATTGTTGTCTTGCTTAGGCTTACTTTATTTTGTGTCATTTCATATAAACTTTTCCTATGCTTTCTCTAATAGCCATATCTCATTTGTTTTATGACAAAAATGTTCTATAACATTAACATATCATAATTAATTTAGCCATTCCCCAGTTGATGGGCTTTTACTTTGTTTCTAACTACTATCAGCATTTTGTAGTATTAAAAATCTATCACTAATATTGGCATAATGGCAAAATCTTTCATTTCACAGATTAGGAAACTAAGTCTCAAAGAGGTGATAACTTGTTCAAGATTAACAAGCAGTGAAGTGTCAGAGCCTAGATTTGAACTAAAAGGCAGATTGTTTTCTCACTATACCATACTGTTTCTCATCACTATTATTTAGAGTTCATTTGCTTTTTGGATTGACTTTGTTTATATTATAGTTGTATGTATTGTTCTTCTGATTTTAATTATTGCTGTTGTTTAATAGTTTTCAATCATATCAGAACCCCTTTGGGGGTTTTCTTAGCAAAAATACAAAAGTAATTTGCATTGTCTTCTCCATGTCATTCTGTAGATGAGAAAAGTGAGTATATGGGGTTAATTGACTTGCCCAGGATCATATACCTAGTAAATGCTGGAGGACAGATTCAAATTCAGGTCTTCTTGATTCCAGAACCAGACTCTATCCTCTATAGCACCTGACTTTAATTGCTTCAGTTGATATTAGTTCATTTCACTCTCCTCATATTTGTCCTTTATTTATTATATTCATTTAATGCAAAATTCTACTGAATTTATAGACTGTAGCTTGTTAAGCCATTATTTGAAGGAAAACCTACTTTCTTTCCAAAGAATAGTGAATCCTAGTCCTGGATCTACCATTTATTTCACTGGACTAATAGAATAGTTCTAGTAGTTAGGAAGTTGCTCCTTTTATCTAGCCTAAAATAACTCTCTTCCACTTCTACCCCTTGCTCCTTTTTCTGCTTCTTAGGGTCTATTATTCTAAGTCTAATCTCTTTTCTACCTGCAAAAATTTTTAAATATTTAAAGGTAATCAGTGCCCATTTAAATTTTCTTTTCTCAAGGTTAAACATTTTCAATTTTATCAGCAGATCCTTGTATTGCACAGTCTGGAGTCCCTTTGCCTTCCTGGTCATCCTCTGCTGAACATCCATTAACTCATCAATGTCTTTTCTAAAATATGTCATCTGATAATGAACACATATGGTATGTATTCACTGCCCATTATCTTGTTATGCTGTGCTGACATAGGTTAAATATCATGTATGTTATGCCCTCCCCTGACTCAGCTGTGGCATTCAGATATCATTCCTTGTCCTAAAATGCTTTTATGGCTCTTGAGGACCATGACTTGGCTATTGTTGATAGAAGGTCAATACAACTTTGTTAGTAGAATCATCTAGTTCATTGATTCTCCACATTCTTTCCTTGGGGCTTCCAGTACAAAAGCTACTGCAAGAAACAACATTGCTTCTTCGAGCAGAAGGTAAATAGAAAAAAAATTTATCCTTCCTTTCTATCCATAATTGTCTATGTGACTTTTTGGCTTCTCGGGATCCACTATACATCATGTGAAAGTAACTTCCATTGCCAGGTAGTCAATGACCCTGTGAACAATGACACATTGAATATAGAAAAAAACCAAGAGTAGAAACAATGGTTTATTTTTTTTAAAGTATGTTTTCTGAGTGGGTAAGTAAATAATACTAAAATTTTGTGATGGACAATAACTTGATCATACTGATGACAGAAGCCAGAATAAATGTTCCAGTCATACTTAACATACTCTGTCTCCTGATTGAACTGAGGGTGTTACATTGTGGAATGGTGAAGGTAAATCAGGGCTCCCAATCATAAGTGATGTGAAGGAGAAAAATGGAGCTAGGAAATTTACTTGGAGACCTTCGGTCCACAGGAAGGTTATTTACAGGGAGTAGAATGAGAATTTTTCATCATGGTACATAGCACTTATCAAATGGTTGGAAAGGATTGTTTGTTATTTCTTCCCTCTTTTTTTTTTCTTTTTTTAAAGCTCCATCTGAGTGAATAGTTTGATGTGGTTACAAAAACCAACCAATCAACATAAAGATGAATCCTAATATGATTTGGGGTTCTACTAAAAGGGGAATAAGGAGGTGATAGTTGTACTGCTTTGCCTCAGGGTGCTTCATATTAAGAACTCACACTTTAAGTGAAATGCTGATAAACTGGAGAAAATTCAGAAGAGAAAGGCAAAACAGTGAAAGGCTTTGAGTACATGTTATAAAAGCATTAGTGGAAACAAATCAATTTATTTAGTCTGGAGAAGAGAATATTGAGAGGGCTGTTTTCATGACATCTGGAGAATTAGTGAATGATTGTTGAAATCATCTATCTTGCTCCTTATTTTCAGTAGTTATTCTTCTTCCCCAACCTTGCTCTGATGTTTCAATGTGTTCCTAGAGATCAATCATCAGACATTCCCCCTATTGGTGGGATGGGAGATTTAAATTAAAGTGCCATAACTGCTCTGAGGTTGTATCCTTAGATATTAAAAATTCTAAAGTATCCTATAATTCCAAGTTTGTAATTATTATGATTATTCTAATTTGTGTTTTCTTGGTTCTCTAAGACCTCTGCTATCTTTCTAGTCTAAAACTTCTTGTTAATTGTCTTTCCTTCCTTCCACTCTTATAATTTTTTAAACACAGAGTCCTTGCAAGGAGACCAAGACCTCTTCTACTTTTTTGTAATCAATTACTCATTAAGTCATTAAGAGTCACATATAATACAGCAGATAGTTAAAAGTTTACTTCAATAATTTCACCATATGTGATAAAATCACATTAATGCTTTCTATAAAATCACGATATATATTATATTTAAATGAAGTTTATTTATAAATTACTTTCTCTAGAACAGATATGCATCCTTTTAGGAAAGATATTAGTATTAATAAAGTTTTTTATAATTCCTAGATTTGAAACAGAGCCAAGTTTCAAAATTCCCTTTTGTTTCCAAAGAAATTATGATGTTCAAATTTTAATACATAAAAGACCTATCTAACAAAATAAAACTGTTTTGGGAAAAGGACTCATATTTCAATTTCTTCTTAAAAGGCAGACATATAAGGAAACATTAAACCAGAAAAAGACAATTTTAGGAGGTTCACATTCATAATGATAATCCCTAAGATGAAAATTGTTTTTTTTCAGGTTCTTCTACTTATATAAAGAGAACACAAAAATCATAAAAAATTAAAACTATATTTTTATTTTATTGTCTAGACTAGGTAAATAAATTTCATTACAAGAGAAAAAAAAACAGTTGAGGATAAACCACTGAGAGAAAATTTTGATTTCAAGCTGGATTGAAATCTTGGAGACCCCAGGGGAGGAGTCTGGCTTCAAAATATGAAAGCAGGGCAGATAAAAAAATAAACATTCTATTCAATCCTGAGGATAAAGATTGGATTAGTTTAAATATTACTTAAAACTAAGCTAAGAGTTGTTGATATAGCTGTCAATGAGATTTAGAAGTTTTGTTCTTTAATTTTTGCTTTAAATAGGCTTTGCTATTGGAAAATAATGCTTAAAGATATTGGTTGCATTTTCATGAGTTATTATTTTAATTTAAAAATGAATAAATGAGTTCCAAAGACAACACAAATACACACACACATTAAAGTTATTATAGGAAAAAGAGGAAAATTATATAGACAGATAGTACAACTTCCCAGGGTGACTGGGACAATGATTATGGACTATGAAAACAAGTCTCAGCTTTTATTTCACTTCTGTTTTTTGCCAAACAAAATGATCTTTGCACTAGAAAAGACAAAACACAAATGCTTAAGAGCGAATTAAAATACTAGAAAATTGAAAACACTAAGAATTATCTAAATTGCCTTCAATGTGTTTAAATTGTTAAGGCTGAGAAAAATTACTATTCAGACTTCTCAAAGAGATATTCAATTCAATTCAATTAAGATTTATTGTGCTTCTACAATATGCCAGGCACTGTACTAAGTGCTGGGGGATAAAAAAAAAAGAATCAAAAGACTGTCCCTGTCCTCAAGGATATAATTAATAGGGGGAAAACACTGGGATTGATTGAGAAGGGTTGGAGAAGGTTTCTTGAAGTTGAGATTTCAGTTGGGACTTACAGGTAGTCAGGGAGATTCTGGGTCTTTTTCATGGAAGAGAAGGGGGACAATGTCACTAGACTTAAGAGTATGTATTTGGGAGTAAGGTATGAGAAGACTGGAAAGATAGGATAAGTTTTGGTTATGAAGGGATTTGAAAGCCAAGTGGAGTTTTTTTATTTTGTTTTGTATTTGAACCTAGAGGTACAAAGGAGCCACAATAGTTTATCGAGTAGGAAGAATGGCATGATTGATGAGCCACACTATCAATTATCTTAAAGTTAAAGAAGAATTGTAATGGTACTGTAGGACTGCTTCACTTGGAAGCACCATCCTATTGAAATTAAACTTCCCTTTAACATAAACCTCTTCTTCTTATGCCCTTTCAAGTTCTTGCACTTACAAAAATCTAGGAAGATACTGCATCCCTAACCCCCTCTCCAATCCAAAGTACTTTCCAACAAACTGGAAAAAGCATATCTCTCGCTTTTTTTTTCATTGCCATTTCCAGACCCTCCCTTGGATACCGTTATTTAATAACTTTTTCTTCTTATGTGTCCTTCATTGGCTATATCAAGTTGTCTAAATCTTGGGTATAATCACAGTTGATCTTCCTTCCTCAAGGAATTCAATACTTGACTAATAATACTTCCTCTACTACAATTCCTGTCATTTTTGGTGACTTTATTATTCATGAATATTAAATCACAATGTTCTATATCATTTCACCTCAGGCATCCACAAGGATGTTTTTATATCATTGATCTTACAGTCACTAAATCTACTCCCTGGAACTCTGGAATCATTCTCTGGTCATGAACTTTAATCCTTCCATCACTACCTCTGACTCATTTCTCTTAAACCTGTTCATAATTTTCACTAAAACCCCTAATCCCTCAATTCTTTCTCTTTTTCCCAGTCCATTATTCTTGTTCTGTCCTTACTTCTCCCTTATTCAACAATATATTGTCTCTACCCTTAACTCCCTTGTATTCCTTCTCTATTGTTCCTCTCACCTTGCCAAAAAATCCAACCCTAAGTTGCCTGATTCATCCATCTAGTGCAACTCACATGTTGTCTGAGTATACTAGAAATATCTTCTCTATATACTTTCTTTCTTCTGACATTGATATAACTCTCATGTAGTGTTTTATTAAGCCATACCTAGATTATTGCAATATCTTTCTGAATGACCTCTCTGCCTCAAGTCCCTCCCACTCTAATCTATCCTCCACTTAATTGTCAAATGAATTTTCCCAAAGTGTTGGTCTGACCATGCTACCCCCAACTACCATTCAACAGACTCCCATGTCTTCCTTCAGACTTCAGGATTGAATATAAAGTCTTCTATTTGTCTTTTAAAACCCTGTAAAACGTAACTTTCTTCTGCTTTTCCAGTCTCTTATACTTCACTCCACATATAATTTAGTAACATTGGCCTCTGCTGTTCCAAGATACTCTCAATGCTGTCCATTTGTGCTGGTTGGTATTGGTACATGTCCCCCATGCCTGGAATGTTCTTCCTCACTACCTCCCTCACTTCCACAAATCCTTGTAGATCCCTATTAATCTATCTTCTGCAAGACATCTTTCCTAATCTTCCTAACCTTTTCCCTAATTATCTCCAATATATCTTGTACATAATTATTTGCATCTCATCTCCCTGATGGTAGGGACTGGGTTTGTGTTTGTTTTTCTTTTGCTTTTTTTCACATCATCATCATTTAGCATAGTGCCTGGAACATAGTAGATGCTTAACAAATGCTTATTGACTTTCCTACTGTGATGAGATTATTAATTTTCTTGATTAACTATTCCTTTCTCCTTACAATATGGTGACTATTAGGGCCTTTCTATCTTCAAGTCTTCTAATTTAATATTAATCTCTGTAATCATTTAATCTCTCTCCCTCCCTATCAGAGATTATCACCTCCTACTTTAATGAGAATATGAAGGTAATTTAGCATGTTAATCTCTTCATTTCAGACCACAAAATTACGTTATGGCTCATTCTTTCCACTTTTACTCCAGTTTCTGAATAAACCACGATTTTCTCATTGCCAAGGCCAATTTTACACTCTTGCTCCCATTTTATGTCATTTTTACTCTAACAGCTTATCACTTTAGTCATTTATATATTCTTCTCAACTTTATTTTTTCTTTATTAGATCCTTCTGTGAGGCTAGCTGCTACAACAAGGTCTCCCCATTGTTTAAAAAAACCCAAAAAAACCCAAAACAAAAAACAAAAAAAACTTTCCTTAATGATTCCATGTTCTCAATTTTTAATCCTATATATTTTCTCCAATTCATAGAAAAAAGTTTTTTTCAGCTCATTTCCTCACTTCCCACATCACTTATTTTTCCCTTAATTTTTTTTTTTACAATTGACTTGTACTAGTTTACCTAAGCTGTTCTCCTCCATTTTACCAATTTTGTCTTGACTCTCTTTATGTTTCTCAGGTTTTTGATAGTGTTTTCCACTTTCACTTCCTGGTTATTCTCTCCTTTCTTGGTTTATATGTTACTTTTCTCTCATTTTCCTCCTGTCCAGTCAACCATCCCTATTCAGTCTTCTTTCCTGAATCATTAGTCACATCCCATCTCCTTAGACTGTGTTCATGAAGGTTCCATTCTGTTTCTCTTTTCTCAGTGTTCTCATCCATTTAAATAACATTATAAAGAGCCATTTTTTGTGTGAGGAATGTCTAAGACACAAAACCAGGGAAGGAGGATAAGTCCAAAGTACCTGTAAACAGAGCCACAAAGAAAATTGCAGCTTGACCACAAGGTGAACTAGAATTCTTATACAAAATGGAACAAGAGTTTTTTTTTTTATTGAAGAATTATAAATAAAATGAGAGTACTAAAATAAAGAATTTAAAAAGGAAGGAGAGCTTTGCAAGACAGACTTGTAAGGAGACAAAAGAGGTACAAAATCTTACCGAGGTTAGACAATGAGTAATAAAAAAAGGACCAAAATGAAGTTAATGATTCCATGATACAAGAAGTGATCCACCAGAGAAGGAAATGGTGAACCACTCTAGTATTTTTACCAAGAAAACCCCATGAACAGCATTACAATGTTAAAAGAGGTTATAATGGAAGAGAAGCTGCTGCCAGAATGTGTTTAATATGTACTGATGACCATGATTTAAAACCTGACATCCTGGAAAATGAAATCAATCAGGTCTTAGAAATCTTTACTAACAATAAAATCTTTAATAGTGGATATAATGGAATTTTAAATGAGTTATTAAAAACTCTAAAAGATGATGGTCTTAATACTTTATATGCCATCAAATTTGGAAATGCCACTGGATTAGAAATCTCTTCATGTCCCAATCCTAATGAAGGGCAATGCCAAGGAATGTTCAAATTAACAAATAATTGTGCTCATTTCACAACTGGCAAGAATATGTTTAAGATTCTGTAATCTAGGTTTTAGCAATATGTGAGCTGAGATAACCAGAAGTGCAGGCTACTTTTTGAAACAACAAAGGAACTAGAGAACAATTGTCAACATTTCCAAGGAGTTTGAGGGAAAAAAAAACAAAACAACTACTTCTGATTCATTAATTGCACTAAAGCCTTTGACTGTTTGGATCACAATAATATGTTGCAAGTCCTCAGGGAGATGAGAGTACCAGATCATCTTAGTTTTCTCTTGAGAAATCTGTGTGTGGGTTAAAAAGCAAAAGTTGGACTGAACATGGAACAACTGATTGGTTTAAGACTGGAAAAGGAGTATGACAAGATTATATGTTGCCACCTTATTTAACTTTTATGCTGAGTGCATCATGCAAAGTGGAAAACTAGGTAAATCAAAAGCTGGAATTAAGGTTGACAGGAGAAATATTAACAATGTTAGATATGCAGATGGTAACACTCTGATAGAAAATGTTGAGGAATTAAGAAGCTTTTTAATTGAGTATGAAAGAGGATCATGTAAAAGGTGGCTTAAAACTTAATATATAAAAAAATTAGGATCATGTCAACTGGTCCCATTATTCCTTTGCAAATAGAAGGAGAAGTGGAAGCAGGGTCATAATCTATATTCTTGGGAAAATCATGACAGAAGTCATAAAATTAAAAGACATTTGTTCCTTACTAGGAAAGTTATGGCCAATATTAACATTGTATTAAAAATAGAAACATCACCTTACCATCAAAGGTCCATATAATTAAAGTTAAGATTTTTGTGAAACTCTTGGACAGCAAGGAGATCAAATCATTAATACTTAAAGAAACTAATTCAGGTCATTAAATGGAAAGCAAAATACTGAAGCTGAACCTTAAATGTGTTGCCAAATAATGATAAGCTGGTACTCACTGGAAAAGACACTGATGTTGTAAAAGAAAAAGGGGAGAGCAAATGATGAGATACACAGTATCATAAAAACAATGAATATGACCTTGAACAGATTAAGGGATAATAAAAGATAAATAAGTTTGTCATGCTATGTTCGATGGGGTCATGAAGAGTTGGACAGAACCAAATGACTCAACAATAACAACCACAGCAACAACAACAAATGGAATAAACTGAGTGAAGACTTCCCATAAGAATGTGACCTTGACCTCTGTCCTAATTGACTTGAGACTTTGCAATAAAAAGTTGAACTATAGCTAAAAGCTGCAAGTATTTGATTATCTTACATAAACTTACATTCCTCTCCTATTCCTCCTGGCCTTTTTATGAGCATTAAGAGTGTCTCATTGGCTAATATTCTTTGCTTCTGGAGTAGATTTTTGGTCTCTGGTTAGATTTCTGTATTAGAATGTAAGCCTGGACTCCCCCAACCAAAGGAAGAAAAAGTCAGAAGGGGGTGGGAACGTCCCTACGAAAATCTATATAATCCTGTGTTTGCAGGTTGTGTTTTGTTCTCCTCTACTGAGGGCATTTTGTTTGTTGGGAGTTGCTCTTCCTTGGAAGATCATAATAATTCCTTTTTTCTTTTTACTTTGAGAGTCTCTGATTTTAATAATAGTAACAACAGCAACAACAAACTTTAGATATTATTATCCTCATTCTACAGATAAATAAATTGAGCCTCAGTGAGGTTAATTGAGCTATTTATGATCACAGAGCTTGTAATTGTCATTAAATTGGTCTCAAACCCAAATATCTTTTTTTTCCCTTTTCCCTTTCCCTTTTTCCCTTTTTTCCCTTATGTTCATCCCAACATAATTGACTCATACCCATGTCATCTGTCTACATAGACTCCTTCTAGCTGCCTTAATTATTATGAAGTTATTAAACAGACATATATTATTTCTACATAAGAATGTAAATAGTTTAAATTTAATAAGTTCTTTTTAATGACCAGTCTACAGATGGACCATATCAAACTTTATTTGCAGCTTTCCACACCCATATTACTCCAGCTATCCAACAAGAGAGTTGTATTTTTTCATCTCATTTCTAGGCTCAAGATCAATCTATAATTGATATAGAGTTTAATTTCTTTTTATTGTTGTTTTCATTTTAATTCTTATTAGTCATCATGAATTTTGTTTTTCTGATTTTGTTTATTTTCTTCTGTATCAGTTCATGAAAGTTTCCCAATGTTTTCCCAAATTTCTCATATTCCTTATTTGTAACAATACAATAATATCTCATTTATGTTCACATTTAAAATGTGTTTAGTGATTTTCCAATTGATGTGTACTTTGTTTTTCTTTGTTCCCACTAAAAAATTCAACTATAAATATTTTGGTATTTATATGATATTATATTGTTGCCACAGTGCCCTGCTTTCTCCTGAAAAGATATTTCCTCAAGGTCATATCTGATTCAAAAGCCCCCTACAATTTGAAAAGAATCACTTAAAAAGTCATGGAAACAAAAAGTATTAGATTCAGAGTGATATGCAGTATACCTTCCTCTGTGTCAAAGGAATCTTCTCTACAATAACCTGACAGATATTCCTCTAATTTCATCTTGAACAGTTCCAGTTGTGGGGAGCATACTACTTCGCCAGGGAATTCAATTCCAATTATGTATATACTTAGAAAACCTTTCTTATAATAAACTTAAATATACCTTCCTATCACTTCCACCCACTAGTCCTAGTCTTGTTTTCTGGAACTACATAGAGTGCAGTTATACTCTCTTAGGTAGGATAGAACTTCATATATTTGAATGTAGTGATGTTATTCTACCTCACCTTTTCTCTTTTCTAGATTAAATAGCTTCAGTCATTATGTTATAGGTCTTCAGGGCCCCTTAGGATCATACATGCCCTTTCCAATCATTATCCCCTTTGAAAATGTGATATACTGGGCATCTAGGTAGCACAGTGGATAGAGCACCAGCCCTGAAGTCAGGAGGACCTGAGTTCAAATCTGGTCTCAGACACTTAACATTCCCTAGCTGTGTGACCCTGGGCAAGTCACTTAACCTCAATTGCCTCAGCAAAAAACAAAAAAAAAAGTGACATACTACTAACAATATAGGACATTATATCTTTTCTGAATTCAGCATATCATTGTCTTTTAAGATCATTACAGGTCTTGGGACTACTGACATAGTCCCACTAAAAAGAATGAAGAATGGTTCAGAAAGTGTTCTCAAAGACATCTTTTTTAAAAAATGTTATTATTTTATTACAACTTTTTCTTTTCAAAACATATGCATGAGTATTTCTACATTGATCTTTGCAAAACCATGTGTTCCAAATTTTTCCTTACCTTCCCCCCACCCCCTCCTTTAGATGTCAAGTAATCCAATATATGTTAAACATGTTAAAATATGTTAAGTCCAATATGTGCATACATATTTATATAATCATGCTGCACAAGAAAAATCAGATCAAAAAAGAAAAAAAATTAGAAAGAAAACAAAACAAGCAAACAATAAAAAGTTAAAATGCTATCTTGTGATCCACACTCAGTTCCCACAATCCTCTCTCTGATGTAGATGGCTCTCTTCATCACAAGATCATTGGAACTGGCCTCAATTATCTCATAATTTAAAAGAGCCATGTCCATCAGAATTGATCATCGTATAATTTTGTTGTTGCCATATATACTGATTTCCTGGTTCTGCTCACTTAACTTAGTATCAGTTCATATAAGTCTCTCCAGGCCTCTCTAAAATCATCCTGCTGACCATTTCTTATAGAACAATAATATTCCATAACATTCATATACTATAACTTATTCAGCCATTCCCCAAGTGATGCACATCTGCTCCATTTCCAGTTTCTTACCACTACAAAAAGGGTTACCACAAACATTTTTGCACATGTGAGACCCTTTCTCTCCTTTTTTGATTTCTTTGTGATATAAGCCCAGTAGAAAAACTCTGGGTCAAAGGGTATGCATAGTGAACACATCTTGAAACCATTGATCTCATTCAATGCTTTAAAAATTTATAAAGAAGTGAATGTCCCTGGTAAGTGGAGATAAACACTGATTGGTGAACAATAATTGAGGGAGTGGACATATGGATGAAGGGATGGGCAAAAAGTATTCAGCTCTTCCTGCTGAGAATTTTACTTGATCATGAGACTCAGCTGCCTCCAGTTATCTGGATAAAATAATCCATCTCTATCCATAAGACTTATAATGGGCCAGAATTCAACTATGCTAGATTCTCTTTACCCTTTCATCATAAATAAGCCCTATCAGCTGAGTGGGATACTGTTAAAGATAGAGGAGACTGTTTCTGGAGGGTTAGGCCAGTTTCCTTAGCCTGCTCCTTCAGAGTCTGATTGACCTAGAAGGACTAATCTTTAAATGAGGAAGTTAAAAGAGAAAAAAAAACCTGGACCCCAATATTAATAAGTGATTGTCAATATTAAAATTATAATTTTTCTCAAAATGTTTTCCATGAATAGATCCCACCTGCTTTTTTGACGTTCTGTCAAAATAATCAGCTATGCAGAATCAATATAATGGACCATTTAAGAATAAACACTTAGGCAGCCTCAAAGAGGAAGAAAGGTCAATCACAGAATTAAAATTAGAAGGGACTTATGACTTCTGTTTACTTTACCCTAAAATTAAACAAGAATTCCCTCTAAAACATAGCTAACAAGTCATCATTCAAGTTTAAGTTTATCTTGTGATCATTGTTATTATTCTTTTTGGCACATTTTTGTGGGGGGAGGTATTTATATTTGTTTTTTACTTTTCTAGATTGGCTTGATATGGGGACTAAATTTGAACTGCTTCCAGGGTACAATGATTTTGAATTGAACATTTGATTTGGCTTTATTATGGACTTAATTACATTTAGTTGGGGATGGAGGTGAAAAGGGAAGCTCCTGAGAGCTCTAATGTTAGCAGGGTTTTTTCTTTTTTATATCTACCTGAAATCTATTTGGTTAAACAACCACAGTTTCTTTAAGCCATCCTTACAAGTTAACTAAGAGTACAAAAGGAATTACCTCCCTAGTCCTTATTAGGGTGATAATCAGCAATTTGCCACCACCTAGTCCTGATAGGCACATTGCTCTGCCTGTTTAAATGTACGAAACAGAATTTTCATGTCTGCAAACTCATGCATTCGATGCTGTCCATCATTACTTTCCTACCCCATTGGTTAGGAAAGAGGTACTTTGAAGGGATACATCTTTAGTGACTCCAGTGACTCAGTTGAGGGATGGTGATAGGCAACCAAGTTGGGGTGGCACCATAGGTATAGTCTTTCTCCCTGATCTTAGAAAAGAATCAACCCCATTTATATCTTCATCCTCCTTACCATTCATAAGTCTGAAGAAATTTTCCCAAAACTTTTCAAGCAGCAATAGTTTCTCAAAGAAGTACTGTAATGATTTTTAATGACGTCAAATCAATGACTTCTCTAAACACACCAAACATAGAAACTTTAAAAATATCCAGACTTACCATCTAAGTTGTCATCTGTGAAAGGTATGTGCTTTGGGAACAGTGAGAAAAACTGTATTTGGAATGAAGATGATTCACACAAATCTGCCTGCAGTCTGACAAGTAGGAGTTTGTTCCCAGGC